>JAODUG010086777.1:0-12268 GCA_027564795.1 Aphredoderus sayanus
CTCTCTCTCTCTCTCTCTCTCTCTCTCTCTCTCTCTCTCTCTCTCTCTCTCTCTCACACACACACACACACACACATCCCGATCACGATCGCACACATGGGAACACACCCTCTCGCGTTCAGCCTCTCTCTGTGGGGTAGTAGTTCCTCTCCGTTATCGCAATGTCGGCTGTTATGGATGGGTGTTTCTCCTTGAGGACAAGAACAGTGATTTACCGTTGAAAGTTTACCGTATCTCTTCGTCATCTGTCAGAAACCTCGCGTGAGTAAACCCTGGGTCATCCATCTGTGTATCTCATCCCCTCTGTCTCAGACCCTTACGTTCAGGGACATGCAATTTACTTCTTAACGTCTTATCCTCTTTCTCTGTTGTCCTACTACGCACCCCTTTTCCCCTGTACTGGTGTTTGCTTCGCACTTTAACACTGCAGGCGGTTTGTAGGCCCGTGATTGGTCTGCCATACAAAGCACCGTGAAAATGCTCTCCATCCCTATCGGGACTGGCAGAGTCAACTCTGTGTGTGTCTGGTGTGTGCGTGTGCATGAATTGAGTGAATATGTGTATGGGTGTCTTATATTGTGATATTGAAACGAAAATGTGATATATAGGCTATTCTAAACAGATGCATGTGTCAAGCCATTTTAATTAATTAAATATACGTTGTATGAAGACAAAATATACAGTATCTTATGTGACATAGCCAAACATTTTTTCCATTTAGTCCTTCAAGCAAAACGTGTTTCAGAAATGTAACAGGTTGCTGAATAAGTGGGGTCTGACATAAGGACTGGTCTTTCGTCTGCATGCATTCATTTGGTATGTAAATTATTCTGTGTAATAAGAGGATGTTGTGGGAAATGCTTTATAACGAGTGGAAACTGATAGCTGATGGTTCAATCTCCAGGTCACAGTGTATGTGTGTGTGTGTGGAATGTCCTCAGAACAGAAAATGCAAGAGATCAGGAAAGAGAGACGACTAAACCCAATTTTTGGTGTTAAATATTGTCCTCACTGTACTTTTCACTGGTTCAAACTGCTTACAGTAGGCTCAGTGGAGAGCAGGGCACTCACAGTGTAGTCCTAACGTCGGGGACGTGGCCATAGAACATAACTGCGTGTCTTACAGTTTGAGGGACACACAAGAGTGGTGTAAACATAGAAATACCATTTCATCTTCACAAAGGCCCCAATTGGGTTTGAATCCATGCAGCAACATCAATTATATTTTTCTTACAGTATCTGGGTGTTTATGCTGTTTTAAAAAAAATACTCAATTATCATCAGATTATTTAATCATTTTCTTGGTCACAGCCAGTAACAGTAACTAAAGTAACGCCAGGAAAGTGAACAGTGAAGACATATTATTATGCCTGAATGCTTCCCAGGCTGTCATAATATTACAAACTGTTGAGAAAAGGGATTAGCCACATTCCTAGGATTCTCTACATTCTTTGTATTGTGACGCTCCGCACTACACTGAGCACATTATATTCCACAGTCCTGAATAGAATCCACGTAGCATCGCCACAGAAGTTCTTGCTCAAGTGTTAAATTGCTTTCACAAAACAATGTGTGCTGCTAATTATGTGTACTGAATTGTCCTGTACCTTTAAGACCAACAATTTAACTCTCTCTCTCTCTCTCTCTCTCTCTCTCTCTCTCTCTCTCTCTCTCTCTCTCTCTCTCTCTCTCTCACTCATACAAAATGCCAATTGCCTGTCTCTGTCACCACAGGCAGTTACTGTCACAGGTTACGTGACATGCTAGGTGTGTCTGTTAACCTTTTCGGTGGGATAAAGTGGTGTGCTTCAGTCAGACAGCATTACAGCATTAAGTAGGTTGAATACTCTCTCTGCATTCTCCTTGTAGAATTGATCAGCCCTAAGGTGATTGTGTTGCCATGGGTAACAGGGACAGAATGGCTCTCCCACACTGCATGGTCAGACAATATTTATGCAAGTCTGAGTTTATGTAAATGCTTCTCAAGGGTGCTGTGAACCAAAGCCTTTAAGGTCTTAACTGAAACTGAGCACATGATTGAAATCTTTATTATTTTAAATAATCTTAAAAGAATATGTATTTATTTAATATGTGCATCTGTAACAACATACATTCAAAATATATTCTCTTCCATGTACAATTATTTGTAAATGGAAATGCCATTTAAAATATTGTATACTGCATTTGTGAATGTATATTTGTGGTTCAACTTCAAAATGTAGGCTACTACTGTTCTACTCTGTGGAAGGGAGATAGAAAGAGACAAACCTTGAGATGAAGTCCTGTGGATTTATGTAGATTTATTTAGGCCCACCAGGGTGAGCAGTAATAGCTCTGGCTATATTCTGTCAAATCGTATGTACTTCATATGTTCTATGTGACAAACTATATCACATGTAAAGCCACTACTGCTATGGTGTAATTTGTACAACTTCAGCAAAATACTGTTCCATGGCTTTACTATAAACATATAAACATGAATTTATTTGACAGTATAATGAAATAATAATATGAGTTTGGGATTTCCATAATATATTATTATCTAAGATTTGCCAGGCCTTACAGATTGGTAGGGTTACTGAAATAATTGTGTTAAAGGCCCCCATGAAACAACTGAATAGGTCATTCTATTTGAATGTTTTGGGTGTGACACATAAGGTACTGCAAGATGCAAGTACAATCACATAAACACTATCATGAAGCCAATATGTGGTGTGTACCAGCATGGTATAAAGCAGTGGATTGATCAGGAGATTATAATATTAATCTGTAGATGTGTGTACAACGCCCGTGGGAACACTATGTATCTGCGAGTGCAGCTGTGTGGGTATGTGTGTGTGTGTGTGTGTGTGTGTGTGTGTGTGTGTGTGCGTGTGTGCTTGTATGTACTGTAGAAGTTTACTGTATAGATGATCAACTCTATCTGATCTGTTTTACAGTGCAGTGCTCACCTCTTTGTTAAACCACAATAATAATATAATGGTACACACATAAAACACAAATAATGGAAATTTCTCAGAGAGAATATCTGCATTACAACAAACTAATTTTGAGCTTTTATTTAGAGGTTAAAAACGATCAAAGACAGTCAATGTAACCCTGAAAATACCATTGTGTCATTTTGGAGAGTTTACACACGTTATTTCCAATCACATGGTTATTTACAAAAGTAATAAATATTTGTAACCTGCCTTTCAAGCTAAATTGTAATGTTGCAAAGCACTTCAAAATTAAATTGCCAGAGCCAAAATCCCTTCTACACGCCAATAGGCCTACAAAAAGAATTTGATTCGGTGAATTGATGCATCAAAAACTAGAAAATTATTCAGGGTTAAGGGTTAGGATATAATTTAAATCCAACCTTGGAGCCATTAGAAATTAGATTTTTCTAAAACCTAAATGCTGAAAGTGAACAGGAAAATCCTTTCCCACACATCAGAGGTACAGTAAAGAGGTTAGCACTCGAATTATGTCAGGCCATGACTATTAAAAAGTCTTGGTTTTTGTATATTAGGATTTGGCGGAGAGGTATTAATGTTATAAATCTGGACTGATTGAAATTGGTTTCCTATATGCTGTAGTGCACTCTGCTTGGGTCTTTAATTTTGCCATTTAAATGCATTTTCTGTGATGATGCGCTATAGCAGTGTGTTTGTGACATGACATATTGTGACGTGTTGTCTTATTTCCAGTCTTGCTTGCCAATACTGCTTTATACACCAGTCTATCAGTATATATGTGAGTGTGTGTGTCTTGTATGTGCATATTTGTGGAAACACTGTCTTAATGTGTGTTACATGCTCAGATAAGAGCAGCTAATAACCTTTCCTCTGGATGTAGAGAGGAGATAAATGTGCATCATCCCCCTGAATAGCTTCTGTGTTATGAACGCCTTATAGAATAGAATATGTGTTATAGTGTAGAATGGTACAGATATTGAAATTATGCAGAGGGTCCAAAACTACAGATACTGTATACATACTATACAGTTAAATGTGTTGTTTTTTTTCTCACAAATATTGCCTATTAGAGCCAGTTATAATGAGGGCTTGCCTTAGCAGGTACCACAGGAGTGACATACAGTCAAGTGTCAGTCAAGCATCTACATGCACAGAAGAGGTCTCATTTAAGCAACTGTATTTCTACATGGCCATTTCCTACTGTATGTGGGTGTACAGGGGCTTTGATGCTAACTATCAATTACTGTATAGACTGAGAACGTTTTCTTAGTATGTCCTGTCTATACAAGATCTCAGAGTAACTGTGGACTAACTCCTATGACCTATCGGAATGATAGAAATAGACCTAGTAATTGAGTTTCTAATCCACTTAAACGGTTTTCCAATCTGTTCACATTTGTTCACCTGTCACAATAATAAAATGTTCTAGTAGAGTTTTCATTAAATTTGTATTAAATTCATTTTGAGAATGGATAAGCTACAGTGAAAAAAATGCATTGATTTGACAAAATATTCTGAAGTGCTCACTCATAGGCAGGTTAGACATAATATAAAGTTGTAAACTGCATCTTATTGCCTAAGCAGTGTTCACTTTGACATCTTACACACCCTGTTTGATGTTGAAGCATCATGTATGCATGTGTGTGTTTCCCTATGCTTCCTGAATGCCTGGCGTAACATTTAAAGGGACCCTATGAGTGATAGATTGTCCATAATCACCCTTGTGGAAAACCAATATTACACAAATGTTGATTTTGTGTAAAAACTCAGACAGTGCATTCCCACCTGATGCTGTGTAGTCTTCACCCACCTCCACGCCACCCTCTTATCTTTCTTACTTTCTTTTCCAACAAGAAACCGTGAGCTGGGGCAGAAATGTCTGCTACAGTACAATGTGGCTTTAGTAATGTTTCGTTGTTCACACATTTGGGATAAACATCCTTAACCCTCCTATTGTCCTCCGGGCCAAACTGACCCAAATCACTAGCTCTTAGTGGCAGATAGAAGGCGCTAAACCTAATTCTACAGATTACACACACATATGATGTGCACTGCTGGCACAACAAGGTGTGAGTTTGAAACCCTAGGACAACATAAGGGTTAAAAGGCATAATAAACAACATAAATACATAAAGAAATAACTAATAAAGAAATAAATACCCTCAGCAATGACAATAAAGAGATCTACACAATCAGACACAATTGGATGGCGCCATCTGCTGGCATAAGACGGTAGTGCATTTGAAACGCGAGGACAACAGGAGGGTTAATTCCGGACGCAGCTACATGATGAGATAATTACTTAAAATGGGGACTCGCTTTAATTATTTACCACCAAAACCAGCGTTGATGTTAAGAACAAAGCCCAGACACTAAATATATAGGCTAGACACACACACACACACACACACACACACACACACGCACACACACACACACACACACACGCGCATCCTAAAGTCCATGTGCCACGTGAAACCGGCTAGCTGATATTCATGTATATTTGTCTCAGGGCATCTCGACACCCAGTTATTTAAAGAAACAAATTATTTCTGGATCAGCTCTTCTACCCCGTGGCACATGTTCTTCTGTCACTGACATTCCCGCTTCTAACCTGAGGAGAGCCACCCATGGTGCCCTGGTAGACTAGAATGTGTAATCTTTTTTTTATATATTTGTAAGTCATGGGCCCTAATGCACACACTGGACCTATAGGCTATAGTGCCGTACAGGCTAGCTGCCTTTTAATTGGTTGTCAATTGGTATACTAATAGACTATTTTCAAGAATAACATACAATACACACACACTAGTAGACTAGCTGTTGTATGCTATGAGGATGCCAGAGGACATTTTCTGTTGTGATTATTAATAAAGTGGCTGATCCAGCTTTCGCTTACATTGAATTCTTTAACAATCACACTTGGTGAGTCTTAAATTCAGGCTAATTCCCTGTTCAGTATGCACAAATATACTGTACTTTGCGATGTAAAAGACATGATATTTATCTTTCCGCAACAGTGAATAATAATAATAATAATTATACATTTCATTTATAGGTGCCTGTCAAAAACTCAAGGACACCTTATAACATAAACAGTCAACAAGTCAGAAAAAATCAACCAAACCAAACAGTGTACAAGATCAGACAAGACAAATAAAAGTTGTACACGGTCAAACAGAGTAGGCTGTTTTGAATAGGTGTGTTTAGTGGGAGAGCAATAGGATGTGACCGTGACATGTAATGTGCTACATCATGCTTAAAATAACAGCATGTTGTGTAAGCTGGTGCATGGATGCGTACACATTTGCCTTACAAATGTAGTCACACGAGAACAATGGGAAGTACACTGAACAAACATGTATGGGTAATGTAAACTGTTTTGTTTACGCTTCTGTTTAAGTAAAAGATCTAAGACCTTCTATGCACAAAAAAGGTTTATTTCTCTCAAATGGTTATATGTTATACTGTGTTAGTGAGCGCTTCACCTTTGCCAAGATAATCCACTGCCTGACAAGTTTGGCATTATAAGATGCTGATTAAACATCATGATTCTTGCACAGGTGTGCCCTGGGACTGGGCACAATAAATGGCCACTCTAACATGTAGTTTTGTCATAACACAATACCCCAGATGTCACAAGAATGTTATTTTTCAAGATAAAACTGAAAAACGGGAGCAAAAACAAAAGTTGTGTAGTTCTTGTTATAGCATATGTTGAAACAATACAATTGAGGAAATAATATATATATGCACATTTTATTTGATAATGAAATAGATGAAAGCTCCTTAAGTCATATCACTGCTGATCATTATGAATTCACTGCACACTCTTAGGGAGCGTGCTGTCTAGTGCACGTGTCTGTCCTGTGTGGGGGGGATGAGGGCCCATAGGTCTATATATAGACATGCTGTATGTATGTGGAGGCTTATGACTGGCCGGTACAAGAGACTGGGGCAATGCTAATGTTACAGTGGTCACCATGGCCGTGGCTCTTGGCGCTGTCGCTAACAAAGTCTGTGTGAAGCCCTGTTTAGGGACTAGTCATGCAGAAATGTAGGAATGGGTTTAAACCACTTTGAGAAGCACTGGCTTATACATACTGCGCTGTAGATACACACACACACATACATAGTCATCTGTTCTGAATCATACATATTGTACTGTATAAGGTTCATTACAAATGATATGTGTAGGGCGGGCTATTCTATACCGAATATTTTAGTAGCTGCAGATGAACAAACAACATTCAGCAGTATCTGTGTGTTAGTGTATTGTCAAAGAGAATATGTTAGTAGCATTCTTCCACCCTACTCTTCATCCATGTTTTGTTTTGTTCTGTAGTCCTCTCCCCAGCCGTAGTTATAATCACATATGGTTATAAAGACAACAAATAGAAACATTTACATTTTATGAAAATAAAATATGACTTGGTGTTACATTTATTGTAAGTGCTTTTCTCTGTGCAGGCTAGTTTCAGACTGCTCTGTTGATTAGCACTACATCATAAAAGCAACTCTGTGCTAAACACCTGACGTAAGCTCAACAACACTATCAGGAAGTGGGGTAGTAGATTTTTATTTGTTGTCCCTCACAAGTCTACAGTATATATGTAATTCCAGTACAATGCTATAGTGCAGTTGCTTTCAGTCTTCAGTCAATTTATTTTACCATAGCCTATTTATTTTTCAGACCTGCAAAGGGACTTGTTTGTTGAGCATTGTTTATTTTCCCAACAAATTCCTCAGTATAAGAATAACGTCCGACTTGGTCATTGAGTTACAGTATGTAACTGAGTTACAGTATTATGTATGAAGTTTAATACTTTTATTGTCAAGGAGACGTATCTTGGCACAGTTTAGCCAGCGCTGTGTCCCAGTGTGATATTTAACCTCGATCAAAACAAAAACACCCCTTCTTTCAATGCCATAGGGTGCTCCCTCAGAATCTCCGCCCCACACATTGGAAATTCATTCTCAACACTTTACAGAGCCAGGGCTGTGTAGAAACACTGGATTATTTTCAGTTCTCGTCCAGTTCTCACGCAGAACAGGCGGCTAGTGGACCATGAGCCAATATTCACTGAACTTCAAAAAAAGTGTATTAGCTTGCAATCGCTAACTCACTTTTTAAGTATCATTTTAATATAATCGAATGTCTACAGGTTTCTTCTCTAACAGTGGCAGGGAGGGTGTGCCAGACAATCTGGCCTCTGGTGTGAAAATATTCTGTAAACCCTGACATTGGAGAAAGACTGCCTTTTGTGAGTGAGTGTATATGGTACAACTAGGTAGAATAAGGAACCAGTTAGTGAGCTAGAGTACGTTATAGATAAGCAGAAGGACCTGAAAGTTACATCTGAGGATGGAAGCCATGAAATTATACTGTATATAGTCAATAATTCATATTTTAGGTACAGTATAGCTACATTTGCAATTGAAATCTACTGTAGCCTATTTATTTGCCCATCAGATAGGCTATTAATAGACCACTGGAAATATGAAGACCTTACCTCTAGAATATCCATACTGTCATATTATGACCAAAATGGCTCCTGCTACATTAGACAAATATGTACGTAAACATCAAAAACAGTCTGGCTACTCTATGGACTTTCAGACAGTTTAGTATAACTGTGTTTACAGTCTGACTCTACAGTAGACAATGTTAAATGAATTATTATGAAGTATTCCAGTTGGTCTGTGTTGTGTCTGTGGATGTGGAAGCAAAACAGTCAGCAGCACAGGAAGTGGGATGAATCTGGCAGTGAATCCTACCAGCTTAACCATAGATTGATGTTTAACTCCAGTTCCGGATTATACTGTTAAGCACAGCCGGCAGAACGGCTGGATTTAATTTGTTTTTAGGAAGAACAACCTTAACCCCAACTTTATTTAACATAAAATGATATGCGATTATCCTCTTTTCTCATGCAGAATTCAATGCAGAAAGATTAGGGACACATTCCACGTGTCATTTTAACTAAGTAAGGCTTAATTTTAAGAGGTGACATCATGCATTATGTAACTATTTCCTTTAACTGTTTGCTCTCTGGTGTTTGTGTGTGTGTGTGTGTGTGTGTGTGTGTGTGTGTGTGTACATCTGGAGACCAGACAATCTATGTCAAATCATGAGGTTGCATGTTCAGTTGCCAATTTCCAACTATGAAAAGTATGTGTTGATAAGTGACATTCAAATACTTTTTTGTCTAAATAAATAAAAATGATCCTGCTGTGGATGTCTGCTATGATAGCGGTTCAACTCTCAGGCCTTCCTCTATGTTTCCTCTCTGTTTCTCATTCCTTTTCACCACCATGAATTGCTGGGCCATGATGCAATCCCCTCTCCATAGCCAGTGTGTGTATCCCAGCCAATCAGAGCATGGCAGTGGGAGGGAGAAGCAGTCAGTTCACGCTTGTAAACAATACCAACAAAGGGCGGGGCTTGAACGTCCAGTCCTGCCCACTGTTGTCAGTCCAGTTTATCGGTTGTTATTAGCTTGTGTGTGTGTGTGTGTGTGTGTGTGCGTGCGCGTGCGTGTGTGTTAGGGTCTCTGGGAGGAAACAAAGGGAGGGATAGAAAAGGAAGAAGGAAAAGAGGCTGGTCAAATAGAGGAAAGGGAAGGGACTGTGTGTGTGTGTGTGTGTTTAATGGGATGTGCATGTGAGTGTTTGAGTCAGGGTGTGTGCTGGCTGTTCAGGAGGACTCCAATGTCACAGACCTCAGCCACAGTCGCACCATGGAGCCTTTCTGAGTTACAGGCTTCCCTTCAACAGTAGGATGGCTTTCTTATTAATTACGAAGTGTATGTGTGTGTTGTGTCATGACATGTACATAAGTATGACTATCGTAAGCGTGTCCATGATATATGTGTCTGTCAGAGACTATAGCTAATGTAAAACCTTTTAGTTTAGTCATTCTCTTTTGTGTCATCTGTAATATATACCTTGTTCTCTCTCATTGCTGTCTTAATCCCTCCCTTTCTGTCAGGATAGCTGAGCTGTCTTCCTGCTAAACCTAAAGGGGGATGTTTAATTTCTTCTCTTGCTATGCTGTACATTTCCATGCCAGTTAGTTCTTAAGTGACAGTTAAGTGATTATGTCAAGACAGAAATGTTGACTTGGGAACAGAATAATGTAGGACAATGTCTGGTACTAGACAAGATAACGGCAAATATTTTGTATGACAATTGTAAGTATTGTAAGAGTTATTAATTCAGTAATAATGATGGTGAGTCAGTGCTACACAGTACTGGCATCAGATATAAACACATAAACTAACACACACCCAAGTATAATGATAGACATTATAATCTATGGCAGAACTTTGAACTAGTTTATATTCATGTGGATAATTTTAGTTACTGTTTATATATTATGCTTTTATGCTATGACAAGAATATTTTGAGACAACCTTGGGGGGGGACGACTACTGAGCTAAATGTTTTGTTTTTCACAGTCATGGAGTCTGTTCACTTTTCCATTTGTCACGTTCATGTCCAAAAACCAAATTGTCCCACTCCTCTCAGTTTCCCAGCCAGCGGGCTAGCCTGTCTTTTATGATCATGGTGGAGGACAGACAGAATCACTTGACATATCTGACCTGCTCTTTCCTGCAGGCATTATCTGTTCAGGGGGGAGATGCTGAGGCTGCCCTGAATTACTGATCAGATTAAAGATGTGTTTATGAGAGGTGTGATGTACACGCACTAATGTCTGACCGCTCCTGGCCTGCTGTTCAGTGTGTGTGTGTGTGTTCATATGTTTGATTGTTTCTTCTTAATATGGCCTATTTTGTGTGAATACAAAATAAAATAAAAACCTGAGGCATATAATCTATAGCAGTGCGAAACATTTCCCTTATAGTGAGACAATAGAGATAACTTAAGCATAGATACTGTTAATATAGTCTAACCATAATATGGTTAAATGCGCGCTGGTCCTGGTAAAATCAATAGTCAGGTCTCTGGAGTATTTATTGAGAAAATGATAGTGTCACATTAGCATTATATCTGTTGTAACATCTTGTCCTACCTGATCACACTGTTTAATTCATGGTAATGTGACTGGTGATTGTATGCTACTGTTAGTTGTTATAAACATGGCATTAGCTTCCATTGTTATGCAGATGACACCCAGATCTACATGCCCAGGCTGGTTATTGGACTGGCAATCACCTGTCAAAGATCTCTATAGTTTGACAACTGTATACTATCACTAATAATCAAGAGCAATAAACATGGCTCTATTTGCTCAATGGATTATACAGTACCGGTATTCTAAAGTATTCCTAAAATTGCTGTGTCCCATCTCTGAAATATTGCAAAAATATGTACATTTTTCAGAATGCTGGCTGATTAAATGACACTATACTATAATATATTACTAACCCATGCATTTTTAACATCTCTAATCTCTAACTTGTGGTCGTTGCTATAACATTGCTGTAAACATTGCTGTAAGTATACATACAGTATTTACCCGTATAATGAATTTAATATTAGTTAATTATCTCTACTTACATTATTTATTGCTTTATTTCAATGACAGAACATACAATAATTATATTTTTGTTTTGTTACAGATAATTAATTAGTTAGGCTTTGAACATAAAAACATCACTGGGGTTTACTCCTCTACACCACCATAATTTAACAGTATGACACAAGCATACTGATAATGGATCCCTTTATTTATTGTGTAATTGGACTCTGTTTGGTTCGATTTCATTTGTAGCCTGTCTTGTATCCAGCCATTTGGGAGCATGGTCAAGTGATAGCAGGCAAAACACAACATAAACAAACCACCTTCACACACACTCTGGATCCACTTCTGACCTGCTCACCAATACACCCATCTAAAATTAGACACACTCATCATGGTGTAATGATGACATAAACAAGTGTGACGCAAAGTGGGTGCATGGAATGGAAAAAACATTTAAATATGCCTATTCCCAAAAGTCTTAGACACAGTATCCTAATATCAGCCACATTTCTTTTTTGCACCAAAGACGTGCTTTGCCAGAATGCTAAAGCCAACTGGTTACCATGCCAATAAAAATGTGTATTAGCGGGGCTGGGATGCGTACATTCCAGAGTGTAATCATCACGTAGTCAGTTAGATGGGGCCCACTGCTACTCTATCCGCCCATATAAAGGGTGCATGTAGGACTGTTGACAGCCTCAGGAGTGACCTTTACTCAGGCTGCAAGACGCTGTCGCAGTATCCTTCTTAACCCTCGTAATGTCCTCTGGGTCAAAATGACCCAAATCACTAGCTCTTTGTGGCAGATAGAAGGCGCTAA
>JAODUG010086788.1:0-12267 GCA_027564795.1 Aphredoderus sayanus
TACATACAGTGTGTGTGTGTGTGTGTGTGTGTGTGTGTGTGTGTGTGTGTGTGTAATATTATGTCATTTGAAATCAAAACACACACACACACACACACACACACACACACTGATGTGCAATGGCTTTGTTGTGACAAAAAATGAAGCCACCTTTCCTTGGTGTAGCGTTCACCCTGCTGTACATATTAAGTATATATCAGTATGTGTGTGTGTGTGTGTGTGAGCGTGTGTGTGTGGATGGATCCACAAAATTACTCTTGTCACTTTGTGGCAGGGCGCATACATCAACTACTGCACACTGACCTTAGCCATCACCTGTCTCACACACATACACAAACGCGCACACAAGCATACAGTGTAAACACACACATATGCATGTATATTATAAATAAATAAGTATATGCAGAGTGTTGTTAATTTAGTGACCCAAGATAATCTGCAATCATTTGTGTGAGTCTGCATGTGTGTGTGTGTGTGTGTGTGTGTGCGTGTGTTTGTGTGTGTGTGTGCGTGTGTGTGCATGCATTTGTCAAGAAGGTGTGTGTGTGAGAGAGAGAAGTGGATGGTGAGAATATTAGATGCGTAAATATTCATTGGTCTAAAGATGTTTGTAGCCGTGTGTGCTAGCGTGATGTGTAACTGTATGTGTAACCAGTTTTCCAAATATTTATAGTTTACTAAATTTGTGCTTTTCATTGTGGGTTTCAATGGGCAATGTGGCAGAAATGTTCAAATACAACGCAAAGTACACAACCATCTAAACGTCGCATTGTCAGATTTTATTGGAGCAAATAAACATGCACAAAATACTGTTTTCTATACATACTAATCCGATAAACCATCCAGCTCTTGTTTAAGGTCACGTCTGTCTGTCTGTCTGTGTGTGTGTGTGCGCGTGTGTGTGTTTGTAAAAATAATTGCACTTAGAGGGACCTACAATATATCATGTGGCATCTGAAAACACGACGAGTCACTTAAAAGACCAGACAGAATAATTCTCTGAAAATTACAGGGTGTTATTTACTATTGTGTGTGTGCGTGTGTGTGTGTGTGTGTGTGTGTGTGTGTAATACAAGACAGATGAAACCTGTCAATGAGACATGTTTTTCAAGAATAGGGGAAAAAGGAGGAGAAGAGAGAGAAGTAGACAGCTGCAGGTCAGCAGGGTTAATTATGGTCTCTCGACTTGAAACATTTCAATTAAGTGTTTGTATGAAAACACAGCACTGCACAATAACCTGATATGGACAATCTGTTATTATGGAGACAGCAGGCCATGAACTGTGTATATGTGTGTCTCTTTGTGTGTGTGTGTGTGTGTGTGTGTGTTTGATAAAACCATTAAGATCCTCCATTGCATTCCACCATTTCTTCTCATTTGCTTTATTATGATCGTCAAGTGACTATCAAAGTCCTCCAAACAATGTGTGAAGTGCACCGCACCATGAGGTCATGTGCACACTATAAGCATTCCTCGTTGCTTTCAGACAATTAAGTTTGCCTGGCTGGATTGTACTCCCTCTTCTGTGGAATGCAATTACTCAAACATTAATTTGTTTAATGTTCGTTCTTTAGAACAACCAACAGTCATAACCTGTCAAACATACATACTGTAAATTGCAGTGATGTGTTATATGATGTCTATGGAATGATACTATAATAATATGAATTAACTTTTTTATTACATTTTGTTCACATTTTAGAGGAACAATTACATGCTGTCATGACTCATCGTTACGGCAAAGCCTCACACATGCACACTAGCATTTGGGGCTGCTGCCAAAATGCCTCTCTGGTGTCAGAAAACTGAATTTATGACTCAAATCTTCCACTGAGTGTGTCTCTGGTGTCTCAACCAGGTGTTCAATCACACATAGCTCGTTTCCGTAGCGACCGTCTCCACGGGTACATCAGTGAAAGCTTCGGTGTCACCTTGGTGATGGTTGCTGAGTGATGGAGGATGTTCCTAAACAGTGTAGACGTGTCGTACTGACACAGCAGACCACTGTGGGATACCTGTCAGCGGCTCAGGTCAAACTAAGAGTGCATTTGACTAGGTAATTCCTTAACCCTCGTGATGTCCTTAATTTTATTGAATTTTTAGGGCGCCATCTGATTGTGTATGATTTTGTATGTTTTTTAATTGGCATTGCTGTGTGAATTTATTTTTTATTAATTATTTCTTTATGTATTTGTTTTGTTCTGCCTTTTAACCCTCCTGTTTTCCTCAGATTTCAAACACACACCTTGTTGTGCCAGCAGTGCACATCATACAGTATGTCTGTGTACGCTGCAGAATTGGGTTTAACGCCTTCTATCTGCCTCAAAGACCTAGTGATTTGGGTCATTTTGACCCAAAGGACAAAAATCTGCCAAACGTAATGCAAGACTATCAGATCCGCCGTTTTGAGCTGTTACCATAGAAACCCAAATGCTTATAGGCAAGATGTGTATGCAGCAATTTTTGTTATTGTTTTATTTTAATAGACACCCGTGCAAAATTATACACGACATTAGCATTCACAGCAGTATGGCCGAAGCTCTCCGAAGTCCCCCTCCGCCAAGTAAAGAAAACGAAGTCCGATATGTAGAAAAACTTTATAAGTTTTATAAGTAGGACAAAGGACAAAAAGATGAGAAGTTGTTTCTCATCTCATCAGAAGTTGTTTTTAAAGAAGTGTCTGCCCCGAAAGGAAACACATTAATCCTTACCTCTCATCTCCGTGACCACCATCCTGACTGGCTCGCTGAACTCAAGGTAAAAAAAAACCATTAGCTGTCTAGGTATGGGATTAGAAAATAGTAACGTAGTCTTTTCCATTAAAAGCTTCAATATTATTAAGAAAATATGGACAGCCTAACTCTTTACAATACTTGGTTAACAAGGACAATTTGACACTTTTTTTATTCTGAAACATTGCCATGAAAGGGTGGTTCAAAGTGTGTTACTATTGACGAACAATGGGGGACGTTTGCTTTGTGTTTGCCACGAACTTTTGAGAAGAGAACTTGGTCTGAGGAAAATGCTATGCTGGTCCAGATAGTTAATTTAATCTAACCCTTTGGAATGTTTACACAAAACGTTCAAATTGTACATTAAAGTTCAAAGCAAACACACTTGCTATGAACGCTCAGATCACTGAATCTGAACACATCGAATCTTGTACAATATTTTTAGAATGCCACTGACATTTTTAAAGAATGGAGTCTGTAAAATATAGTTTTATTACAGTTTTTATTTATTTCAAAAATGTACTAAAAGGTTCTGCAAGAACTAAATATTTTAATAAAGTAAAAAAAGTTGTCTGTGCTGTTAAGAAGGTTAAAGCCTATTTTGTCAATTAATCGTGATAAAATCATTAATCGGGATAATTCTGTTCATGATAATTGTGATGACAAAAGATATTGGTATATGGTGTATGATGGGGGCTGGCATCACAAACCCCCACTAGTGCCCTCTCAAAGCATAAACTCTAGTACTTTCCATTTTGCTAGACTGTATGTAGTATACTATACATGTAGCACAAACGCAGCTGCATGTACAGTACACTAGCTTAATTGTACATGCTATATAATATTTCCACATAAATACATGTTTTACAAATTATTGATGTTTAAAACACACAATCATTTGAGCTGTGTGATATAACATTATAATTATGTGAGGCATTAGGTGGGCTATACTTATTTTCTATGCTGAGACAGCATTTGAGTAGATACCGTTACATTCTTAGAAAGCGTATTGCTGGCTGAACACATCATGTTGCAACATTAGTGTGCAGTGGAAAACCTTTTTGCCCCCCACATTTCCCACATTCACAAACGTAGAACAAAGATTTTGAAAAATCTGTATGAAGAATCTCATATGGATTAAATATAATGTGTTGATGCGACAGATTTGTTGATATCAAATACAGTATAATATATTAAATAATATTGTAAAACAGATGTTGAGCTATTGCTATATATGATTGTACAGGTATGGTAAGTTTTTTATAGCTACAGACAGACAGGTGAGTCTCTCTCTAAGGGTTAAAATATCAACAGCTGAACAATTGAGCACAGAGCAGCCCTAGGTCACATACAGGCTGGGCCAACAGGGAATGTGTGTGTGTGTGTGGGTGTGTGTGTGTAGGTGTGTGTGTGTGTGTGTGTGTGTGAAGGCCGTCATGTCTCCTGATTGAAGTCCTCTCCCTTTGTTGTAGAGGGTCCCATGGTACCCTATATGTATTCCATCTGAAGGAACTTGGGGGAGTGTGTAGTGTGTGTGTGTGTGTGTGCGCCTATGTGTGTGTGTGTGTGTGTGTGTGCATGCGTGTGTGTGATTTGTATGTGTGCAAATGTGTGTGTGTATGTTATTTTGTTTCATACTTAAGTGTGTTAGGTGTGTTTTTATTTTGTCATGCATGTGCATTGGTGTGTAGACTGTAAGGCTTGTCTGGTACTGACTCATGTCAGTGAAACACGAGCCTTGCTGCAGCAATTCATGCAAACATAAACACCCAGCTAGTATTCAAACCTTTATTAATATTTAATAAATCAGCCAATCCCGTTGGGGTCAGAGGATTGACAGTCAAGGAAGAATGCATCCTGGAACTGTATCGAATATTTTTAATAAGCAAACAATAACACTAAAAGTGATATTGTCAGCTACTGTAATACATAACACACACTACCTCAGGAAACAATCGGTTTAAAGTGGACATCCCATGCCCCTCATACATATGTTGACACAGCATCTTGAGGTCGCAATGTGATGTATACATAGGTTAATATATCACGTAGATTAAGTGGAGTGGCACCATATTACGCCCATTTTAAACCTTCCCTCAGAAAATGGTCGCTTTCAGTGACTTTTGCTTTAAAGAAATGTATCCAGGTTAGGGCTTTGCAACTGTTTAGCTGTTTGAGAGAAAAGTGCCCCTGACACAGCAGTGCGACCATATCGGTATGAACCAGAAGCCCTTTATTGTGTTTTCAAGGAGTTAATATTGCACATTCATTCAATCTCACCATTCAGACTGAAGGATACGGGAGGTTGATTTCGGATCATTGTTGTTGTTCTCCACAATCATGTGTAGGGACAGCCGGTACAGTGCAACAGGGCCAGGGCTGTGACATTTTGATAACAAGCCATATGTATCCACAAGCACATAATATTTCATGAATGAAGCGTTACTATAGCACGAAATCATCACACAATTAGTGATTATTCAGTTAACCCTCGCGCTGTCCTAAGGCAGTTCAGCAGACTACTGGCAGAAGGAGCCAACCACGGAATGTCATATGTCCATGTTGTGGTTGGTGCTCGCTAATGGCGAGTGCCAGGTGCCAGGTCATTTTGACCAATAGGACAGCGGGAGGGTTAAACACCTTTGCTACTATCACGGACATAAAGTTATATGTTTATGCACGATTTGACAGAATCTTGATCCAGATAAAAGCAGCTGTAACTCGCGCTTACTGGCGATCGACCAGCTCCTTGTAGCTTGGAGTTTTTGCTAACTACTATGGTAGCTGGCTATGGGCATTCATATCCTTTGGGGCATTACCGTATAACATGTGAGGATCTTATGTAGACAGTATGTACTTTTCACACACACACACACTACTGCAAATTGATACAGAATGAGTTGACGCACAATGAGTTCCCTAAATTTGGAATAAATTGTTATAATTGTTATATTAACTGAATTGGACTGGACCATGAGTTAAGGGCTGGACAGATGGATATATTTTGCACCTGTTGATGAGGTCAGACCTGCATCTCCATTTGGAAATGGAAGTCTTCCCTGCAAAGTTTCTAAAGTTCACAGTACCAAAGTTCATGCTCACAGCACAGGCAATGAAAATTTAAGAGCAGGAGTGTTTCTGTGTGTGTGTGTGTTTGTTTGTGTGTATGTTTGTGCATGTGAGAGAGAGAAGTCATAAGCTCAAGGAGGATTTAATGATATACTGGAGGTTGAGGTTGTGTCTGCAGTGCACAACACACACACGTTAGCAATCGTCCCCCACAGAGCCATATCTTTTTCTATATCTGACATTCCACGGTTCGATGGGCAGCAAGGTCCACACAAACACACACACACACACACACACACACACACACACACACACACAACTATTTTGCGGTGTCATCATCTCACTGAAAACCTGCAATCCCTTACCTATCTGATTCTCTCTCTCTCTCTCTCTCTCTCTCTCTCTCTCTCTCTCTCTCTCTCTCTTCCCCCAAAGATCCATTTGTGCAATAAATGGTGAAGTCAAATGGAGGGATGGCAATCTAACAAGACCATACCTCGAGCTTTCAGAAAGTGTGAACACAATGCTCGGCTCCCCAGCTCCTATGAGGACAAATGGGGTGACTTTCACCGCGGGACCAATCTGAGCCCAACTACTTTTATAGAATGGATTCTATGGGCCCTGCTCCCCTCAACGTGGAAATGCCCACTTGGAACAATGGGCACTTGCAACCACATGCGCCAGAAACAAGGGTTCATGTCCCTCATTTTGACCTGAAAACACTGCTGGCAGGTTTTTCCACATCAAGCTCGCTTTTTTGTTTTTTTTATTTATAGTTGGATGTAGTTTAAAAGTGGCAGAATTGCACCCTGTAAAATTTCCTATAAGAATGTGAAGTGGGCCTATTGAGCCCTTTAATAGCTCCTGCCTTAGAACAGCCTCTAAGACCAGCCTCTATTAGAATTCCCTCCATTAAGGGTTTACAGTACGTGTCCATTATGTATGAGCGATTCCAAGCAGCCCTAGTTAGGCCAGAGAAAGACATGAAATGAGAACATTCACCTCCAATTACTCTCACCCAGATAAAGAGCTCACGGCGCACTAACGAAGCTTTTTTAACGAGCTTAAATCAATTAAGACAGAATGATCAATTTACTCCAGTAATTAGCCTAAGCATTACTGGTTATTACCATGAAACACATTTATCCATCAGTTATCCCCTCCACTTTCTACATCTTGCTTTCTCACCCACCCCCAAACCCCACGTCAAGCCATACACTAATGGTTAAATGGGAAGTGTGCAATCGACTAAATTGAATTTAATTGATAATAAAATAATTAGACACATTTAAATGAATCAATTAATCAGTCAGCTCTAAGGAGGGGAGGGGGCCCCATGGGTTTACGGGTTATTAATAATAGCTTGGCATCAGGGAAACATAATCCCTCAGTTTGTCTGTAACCCAGAAAAGATACCAGTAAGTCTCTAAGACATCTGCAGTAAGACTCATAAGGAACAGATATTTTCAACATCTAGGACTGCTATGTAGAGCCCAACACACACACACACGTACACACACACTCACACACACAATATTGAAGGTATACAGAGTATATATGTATGTACAGTATGTGTGTATAGATGGATATATGCCTAACCCCTGACTGCTTCTGAATACATATTGTAAACCCTACCTCCTCCAGAATACTTTTATTTACACCAAATCCTCTTTACTCTCATTGCTCACTAAAAAACGACCATTGCGCCATTGTGCAAATGTCTCCAGTAAACAGTATTAGCAAAGAATCTACTGGGCAGCTGTCTGCAAGGTCGTAATCAATGTATTGAAGATTAAAAACAACACCTAAAACTGAACACATTTTAAAAGAAAAATATGTTTTGTCCTGTTGAACCTTTGATTTTCCACTGGTGTCTCTTGCGTGATTAAAGGCTGGTAAAATGAACCATGAGCCTGGCATGCTTTCTCATCAGGAAGTGACAATATAGAAATGAAGGATGTTTTCCTTTTATGGATTTTGTCAGTTTGAATAACTGCAGAGTTAAATAATAAATATTTGGAGCTGCTCTCTCTAATGAGAACTGATTGATATTTGAAGCGGTAAAACAATTCCTCTGTCATGTTGACAGATTACTGCAGATGTACTAAAGCAGGGGTCCATGACCTTTTTTGGACTACGGACTGATACTGTATGCATATTTGAAATATTTTCGCAACCCAGTAGCATGTCCATTCAGCAAGTCCATCTCGTTGGGTTCATTGTGGCAAATAGCTATTCTTTTTCCAGTCAGTTCTAACATAATAAATGATAATAATGTTACAACATGTTGTCATGTGAATATGTGATTGAGATGACTACAACAAAGCTGCTAAGTCAAACCTTTACAATGACTGTAGCCTATTATGCCAATAAAATCACGATTTAGCAGCGCAATTGGCAAACGCACCAATTATTACCAATGAAAGGCACCCACATCGGAGAAGTTTTTTCACCAAAAGCCAAGGTACAGTATGGCAAAGTGACATGACCTCAAGCACCTACAGTGCTATTGAAAACTGTTTAACAGACATACTGTATAGCGCTCTGTCACATTGACAACTCCTAATGTTTGCATGCAATGTGCAACTTTGAGACAACAGTGAAAGATGCTCTTTTGCAACCTTTGCTTTATTAGTTCTACATAGTTCTGCATGTTACATGGAATCTCCATTTATTTTTATTTTCTCTATTACTGTAAAAAGTTTTATTATGTGTATTTATTCTCTAAAATACCACATTAGTACTTATCTTACAGAAATCCTCCTGTATTACTCATTCACATCCTTATCCTTATTCTGCATTGAACTTATGCTTAACATATTAGTTGTCTCCATGGTGATTGAACTTTAAAGGGAATTGGAGCAGATGTTGTTGATGTTAATGAACAGAAATACATTGGGTTTGTGATTCCTTAGAACATATGTCTCTTTTTTAATGTGCAGCTACCTTTCTCACACATGCACACTCGTGCATACACAGTTTTATGTTACTGTGTATGCACTTTCATTCATTCATTCACACACGAACGCACACACACACACACACGTGCATGCACAAGTCCTCTTTAAACTCGTTTTACTCAAACCGCTCTCAAAGATGGAAAAACACACACGCGAGGACCCACATGCACACTACAGTACAACACAGCCAAACGTTTCTTGTGAGGGGGGAATTTGTAATGTCAACATCCTTTGACAGTGTCAAAGCCTAGTACTGCTGACAGGTCAGTTCTGTGTGTGTGTGTGTGTGTGTGTGTGTGTGTGTGTGTGAGATAGAGAGAGAGAGGGACAGAGACTGGTGTCCTGTGAGTTTATGACTTTCTATCTGCATCTGCTGTGTGTATGTACAGTGTATATGTTTGTGAATGTCATTGAGTCTTTGTCAGTATTAAATGTGTATCTTGAAGATGTGTGTACAGTAGTTATGAATACATATTTTCCTATTGAAAAGGTGTCTATGTGTGTGTGTGTGTGTGGGGGAATGTGTGAGAGAGAGAGAGAGAGAGAGAGAGAGAGAGAGAGAGAGAGAGAGAGAGAGAGAGAGAGAGAGAGAGAGAGAGAGTTCTCAGACAACTTGTTAGCCTTTTCCCAAAGTTAGAAACATGAGCTAGACCAAAGCATGCTAACACTACAGTAACATAACTATTGCTGTATTTCACAACTAGGTTGCTACTACTACTACTACTACTACCACTACTACTATTACTACTACTACTACTACTACTACTACTACTACTATTGAGTATGAGTAGTGGTGAGGTTTTAGTATATTTAGTGGCATGTTGTGTCTTTTCATTTCTGTTTTGTTTTCTTTATAATCTGTCTCGTTCTCGCCCATGTAGCTTGTCGGTCTTCACTGTAATAAGACAGAACAATCTTTCTCTCACACTCTCTCACTCACTCACTCACTCACTCACTCTTTCTCTCTCTCTCTCACACACTCACACACACACACACACGCATACACACACAAACACACAGATGCCTCACACTAAAACACCACTGATGAGCCTGCTCAATCTGCAACACATTAAATAGGAAATGGAAAGCTTATGGATCAGCGAGCAGATATTCAACTTAAATAATGACTTTGTGAATAAATTATTCCTTAATGCTTTACTCATTTGCAGACCAATACTGTTTGAATCTCTAATGGAAAAGTTACAGTTGAGAGGAGCATTTTAGTGAGTCACAAAACTGTGTGGAAACATTTTACTTAACGTCATATCAAAAATAACTTAAATGTGAAATAAAAACAGAAGGCTGGGTGGGGTGGAGAGGAAGACAGACAGGATAGCAATTATTCACAAATACTGTGCTTGTTTTAATTTATGTTGTATGCATGTTTATTGTGAAATATGGCTTGATTCTTCTTTGGCAATAATTATTTTTGTACATTGGGCCAATAGATAGCATTTGAATTGGGGTGAAAATTGAGAGAAACAGGTTCAAACAGAATGTGACAGACATTTGCCGACACAAAGACATTTCACAAGTCATAGGCAGAGACTGCCAAATACACACTGAGAGAAGGGGGAGAGAGAGTGAGAGAAAGAAAATGTGCCAGACCTATTTGCATATTTGCAGACAGACCAAGAGAGACATATTTAGATTGTTCTGCTGACGTCATTTTCACACACATGGCAAAGGCCTATGTGCATTGTTAAACTCAACCCAGACTGGAGTAATGGAGCAGGGTGTATTTTGGTTATATAATCAAAGATTACTGCAAATAACTTCAGTAAAATAAACAACACCCAGAGGTGATTTATACGCACAGTGGTCAATGTGAAATGTACAAAGCAGCATTCTCTTGATACAGAATGGTGACTGTGCTAAACTGTTCTAAATGCACAGCTGTTAAAGTTATTTCTCTAGGGCCCTCATTTTTTCAGTTTTAATGTTATATTTGGAGTCTATTCAAATAGAATGTACATATTCAGATGTTTTTTATCATACTGTACATCTCTTGTCACCCCATGTTAGAGCTCCTGTATCTTTACCCCCCTAACGCGATGAGTCCAATGTGCTATGATTGGTCAGGTCACCAAAATGATTCTGGTCAACCGGTAAACAACCAGTAAACACTGCTGTGGCTATTATTACATTGCCATCAGTTCTGCCAGAGTTTTACAACAAGTTGATAAGTTAAAAGTAGACTCTGAATCTTTTTTGGGCCACACAAAGTTGGAATTTCAGAGGTACGACATTCGGCAATCCAGCATCGAACTGTGTGCACGTTAGTTGAAGTCATCCGTGAAGTGGCAGACACACAGTAAAATGTCCCGATCAGTGGAGGGAGAGGTAAAAATGCATTCGTACTACTGACTTACTTGTTGTACTAAGAGTTTTCCATTCACAATGCAGGACAGTGTCTTCTCGACATTGAGGAGAATGGAATATGATTGCGTCACCATGTGAAGGAAAGGAAAAATAGTAGAAAAAAACAAGAATTACTGTCACAACAATGGGGAAAGGTAGGACCCAGACGCACAACAGCTTGAGCAAAAACAAAGTATTAACGAAACATAATCAAAGGACAGGACAGACAGGCCATTGGATGGGAGATAACAAGGGGCAGGTGAAACCTGTAGACAGGCAACACGAGGTATGAGCACTTGAACTGGAATGATACGGAAAACACAAGGAAACTGACAGACACAAGACAGACTAGGGCAGACAGACCATAACAGAGAACACGGGGAAACACAGACCAAAACAAGACAAACAGACTTGGGTGGGTAGACCGTGACAATTACAGAGTGGAAAGAGTGGAACAAGACTAGAATTCCAAAGACTCATTTCAGGGAAGAAAAGAAAATCATTTCCTTTGGGAGAGAGTTACTCCCTCTGGCATGTACGTTGGTCTTTGTAACTTTGCAGATTGTTTACATGCACAGAAAGCTATATAACACACTAAAGGAAAGGTGAACCCAGAAAGCCATAATAGGGCCCCTTTAAAAGTATGCTCCCTCAATTGTAAATGAGTTGACATGGATGCTGAGGGACATAGAGAGAACGTGGTGAGTTTAAGAATGAGTAGTTCTATGTAGTAGTAGAATGCCAGCACTTGGGAGGAACATAAAGTCTCAGAGATAAAACATTTTCAAATGCTGTATTCAACCACGAGGGGAATTTTGGACACTAATTGAGGAGGCCATATTTACTGTAAAAAAGAGGCAACTGTTATTCAAATGAGATCAAGTCACCCTAGTCAATTTACACCCCATTGTAAATTGCCTACAATGAGGAAACTGTTTGTGGGGGCAAATGGTTAATTTAGCACATGCTAAATAGTGGCAGTTAATCTGTCCCTAAATGTCCTTCTAGTACAAGATACTGCTCACTTTGTCTTGGTCTCTCTCTGTGACTCATAATAGGAAGAAATGTACACCGGTACATATGTGTGGGCATGTGTGTGTGTGTGTGTGTGTGTGTGTGTGTGCGGGGGGGGGGGGGTACATGT
>JAODUG010086820.1:0-12263 GCA_027564795.1 Aphredoderus sayanus
GGCGCGAGTGCAGACGGTAAACAGAAAAGATACAACGAAAAACGAACGTAAGCACAAAAAGGTTTAATACAAATGGACTGACAATACCCGCGGCAGCGGGAGACACCGGTGGAAGCTGCCCATCCGCGGCAGCGGGAGACACCGGTGGAGTCTGCCCATCCGCGGCATGGCTGCATTGCCTCGGCAGCCTGGGACACCGGTGGGAGCTGCACGGTCCTCTGGAACACCGGTGGATGCTGCACAGCCCTCTGGGGCACCGGTGGACACTGCACAGCCCTCTGGGGCACCGGTGGACGCTGCACAGCCCCGGCAGCTGGGGACACCAGTGTACGCTGCCCATTCTTGGCAACGGGGAACACCGGTGGATGCTGCCTGGATGCGGCAGCGGAGAACACCGGTGGAAGCTGCCTGGATGCGGCAGCGGGGAACACCGATGGGAGCTGCCTGGATGCGGCAGAGGGGAACACCGATGGAAGCTGCACAGCTGTCTGGGACACCGGTAGACACTGCCCATCAGTTGCAGCCGGAGACACCGGTGGAAGCTGCCTGGACACGGCAGCGGGAGACGGCTGCCTGGGACCGGCAGCTGAAGACAGCTGCCAGGGACCGGCAGCCTGGGGCACCGGTGGACGCTGCCCATCCGTGGCAGCCGGGGACACTGGTGGAAGCTGCCTGGACACGGCAGCGGAGACGGCTGCCCGAGACCGGCAGCTGAAGACGACTGCCCGGAACCAGCAGCACAGCCATCTGGGACACCGGTGGAAGCTGCCTGGACACGGCAGCGGAGACTGCTGCCGGACGCTGCCTGGATGCCGCAGCGGGGAACACCGGTGGAAGCTGCCTGGACGCCGCAGCGGGGAACACCGGTGGAAGCTGCACAGCCGTCTGGGACACCGGTGGACGCTGCCCATCTGTGGCACCAGTGGAAGCTGCCTGGACGCGGCAGCGGGAGACGGCTGCCCGGAACCGACAGCTAGAGACGAATGCCCAGAACCAGCAGCCTGGGGCACCGGTGGACGCTGCCTGGACGCGGCAGTGGGAGACACCGGTGGACGCTGCGCGGGTGCGGCAACCTGAGACACCGGTGGACGCTGTGCAGGTGCGGCAGCCTGAGACACCGGCGGACGCTGCGCGGGTGCGGCAGACTGAGACACCAGCGGACGCTGCGCGGGTGCGGCAGCCTGAGACACCGGCGGACGCTCCACAGCCGTGGCAGCCTGAGACACCGGCGAACGCTCTACAGCCGTGGCAGCCTGAGACACCGGCTCTGGCGGCCCACGCACCCTTGGAGGCCCTCCCTCATCGGCGCTTGGAGGCTGCCTTCTCTGTCTCCATCGTGATCCCCCCTTGTGGCTGATCGGTGCGTGGGCAACCGCTACTGGCTTCCCGAACCACGTTGGCTCAGAGCCGGAGGTACTCCCTGACCGCGTTGCCGTAGCTGCGGTCGGGAGAATCTGTGTTAACCGATCTCTGCTACCCTCTCGAACTTCATCAGCGCCAAACGCAGACCAGAGCTGGTCCACAAACTCCCGATAACAGGGTAGTTGTGCCCATTGATGGTAAAAGCGCGCCCCCGCCCACTTGAGAGCCCGACCAGCAAACAGCAGTACCATGTACTGCACCCTCTGATCCTCCTCAATTGCTTCATAATGCAAATCACACCTATTAAGGAAGACCCCGAGGGTCCCGGGTGTCCCATCGAACCGCTCGATTTCGGACACCCGGGTGCCGCTGGCCGGACCGACTCCCGGCCGTGACAACGCCAGACCGCGTTTCGTCATCGAGCCGAGAGCCGTTTCCCTGTAGGCGGGGACGACCAACTCTGGAAGGAGAGGAGCGTACGTACACGCCTTACCGGTGAACGAATCCGCCGTCCTCCGGCCCTCTCCCCTCGGTACAGCCAGCGTGTTCCACCGAGCCAGGTCCGCTGCCAGCCGGGCCCTGTCTGTCGCCCACCTGTCCGCTCGGTCCTCCAGGACTGTTAAAGTCGCCGCTGTGTCCATATCCGATATCGAAACCAAAAAACTGCACTCGTCTAAAAAAAGTTTGGGTGGGTTTTTCTGTCACACGCCGGGCGCGAGTGCAGACAGTAAACAGAAAAGATACAACGAAAAACGAACATAAGCACAAAAAGGTTTAATACAAATGGACTGACAATACAAAAGAAGAACGTGAGACGGTTAACGCAGCTGCTTAACATAGAGGCACACATGCTAAACAAAAACCCACAACGAAACATTCCACACCCCAGCCTTACATACTAAACAAAACCACCCCAGGTGAAGCCTATTCAACATTTACCTTCAGGTGCACACAATGTCTGGTGAGTGTCCTGCCGGCGAGACAGGAACACTGTTACTGGCCAAATGTACAGTAAATGGGTGGGTATGGTACAGTAAGTACAGTAACAGTACTGATACAGTACAGTACCACTATTCAACAAGTATTTGAGTATTTTTCAACAAACTGTCACCTGTGTCTGACTTTCTGTCACCAGAAATAACTACAAACAAATTGTGTAATTATATATTACCTGCATTGCCGCTAGTACATCGGTATTCTCCAATAAATCAAATAAACCCAATGCATGTGTACTGTATTGTAGCCTACGTGAGACTATTGTACACTAATCTTCTCTATTAATTTGACTGAACGTTTTAGCCGATGGGATCCGACATTGTATTCAATGTGGATCACGTTCATTTTTTGTCAAGACCCATAGTGTCATAACATATTTCTGAGTTGATACGGCTATTTGTCTGTCTGGTGCAAACATTAGCAAACTGTCAAGAATAAGTGCATCTCATTGTCAAGAACAGATTTTAATCCATTAATTTTGAGACATTGTAATTAAAGCTACTTAACAGTACTTGATTCCCAGTACACCAGCAACGGGATTGTCAAATGGTTTCTGGTACCAGTACATACAGTACTGTACGGTAAAATAAAGCTAACCGCGGGTTTATGTTAACATGGATGGTTTTCTAAGAAAAGGTTAGCATATTGTACGAACATTTGACCACAGGATACCGCCATGGAATAACAGTAGGAATTATTTATGTGAGGCCATATTTTTAGCGAGTGAACGCATAATATAGGCTATTGCCATGTATAAGGTTGTACAATGTCATATGTACAATGTCATATGACTGGAAAGAGGTTGCCACGATATTCACACAGCGATGATCTCTGATGTCCGTCTCTCTTTAGAAAAATATAAATTGTTTTTTGGAAATTGCTTTTATTCCTAGGGTTATGCTGCACCACACACTACTACAACTATGAAACCACCGACAGTCTGCTAATATGTTTAACTTTAATTCTGTTTGTAGTCGGTATAGACCCTACCACTTGCCGGTAAACGCAAACCCAATAATAAACAAACACAGACCAAGTTAAGTTAAGGCCGCGGTAACGCGCGTACGTTTATGATAGTAGAACCAAAGTCCTTGTACCACAGTTCTACCAGAGACGCTATTAATAGTGTCTCTGGTAGAACTGTCCAATCATATGATGTTAATTACAGCTGTTAAAAAAAAAGTTGATATTGCTGGCATCAGGGGAGGGTCACCACCAACACAATACTCTGAAGAGGAGCTTGCCTTCGAACTGAAGGCCAGTAAATTAGGGAATAGAGGGGGGACACGTTTAAAGATACGTTTAAAGCTTACTGTCAATTTTAATTGGCGAGACATACATTTTTTCCCAACAAATATTAACTGAAGGACATTGAGACTTTTCTAGGATCCTCTCAGACAGTACCTCTGTGAGTAATAACAAATGAATACAACACAATGCCAAGAGCATTCCAAAAGAAGTGTATATTTTCTCTTTTTACAGAATTAAGAAAATATAAAAATGTTTTTACAGCTAATACCTCCTCAAACAAATGAATGCACTGGATGTTGATATCAATACAAAAACAAATTTGGACTGGAGAAGAAAGATTGCCACAATTATGACAAAAAACGTTTTAACACCATATGGTTGTATGCATTCTCCCCCAACAGGAAGCTTAAAGTTTAAATAAAATATAAACATGTTGTGACGTGTAATTAAATTAAAATGAAAGTTAAGGAAAGTGGAGAAAAGCCTCCAAAAATGTAGATTTTCTATCTATAGGTAGTTTCCCAATATACTACTGAGCTTGGACTATGTTGAACTTGCTTTATGGAACCGAATCAGTGGAAAATAAGTCAGACTTATCGAAATAAGCTTGGCTTATTTGCTAAACGGTTTATGGAACACAGGTCTAAGGTCAGATATTTAGTAGCCTTATAGGTTATCAAACATTGACTGTCTAACAGTATTATACTAATATTATAGATATTTAGCAGCCTTATGGGTTATCAGACATTGAGTGTCTTACATTATTGTGTTATTGATGTAGTAATTACACAAAAAAATAATTTTCTTGCTTTAATTGTGATGTGTTTATTTGAGTTCCAGCTGTAGTATTGGGGTATGTGTGTATATGTCATAGACAATTGAGTTGGACAGTTTTACAATGACCTACCTACAGTAACTACACCAACCATATACTGTACAGTAAAATTAATACAGTGGATAGCCTAGTCAAATAATCAACAACAATGCTGCTCCTGTTATGTGTAAATGTTAATTTTATGAAACACGTTTTATCTGGCTATAGACATTGATAAACACATTATGGGCATCATGCACTTGGTTTGAGTTTTCCTTTGGCTCATTTCAAATTTGGATAGGCCATCCCTGCCCTAAGAGTAGGGCATGACAAGTAATGGATTTATTTGTTCCATCATTGTCAGGTTGTCAGTAGATATTGAATGCCACAAATGCATAGATTTGGCCTGAGAGAAAAGTAATAGTAGTTTTTGTTTTTTGTAGACTATTTAATTTAATTATGTTCAGTGCAGATCAAGAGCCTTTTTGTCCATAGAATAAGCCACAGATCAAATAAAGTGTACGTTTCCACTGAATGCTGTCCAACGATTCATCAAGATATCGGGACACATCTTGTGGAGAAAAAGTTGTGATAATCATTGTGTTTAGAAGAATATGTTGATGATGATAATGTTGATGGTGTGCAACACAATGGAAGTTAAAGTGGGTTGTATTGCAACAAGTGTAGGAGTTGTTAAAAGAGAATGTACAACCACTAGGGTGCTCCTTATTTAATTAAACAAGCCTTGTCTGTGTGGCCAGAAACCTTGATATATTGTTACTGCAAAACCGAATATATAAATTGCATGCAATTTATGGTCTATAAGTCACTACTGGGCAACATCACACGTTTACCATAGTATTTACAACTAGCAATGTTGTTGACAGGGTGTTCCTGAGGGCCTCTTGGTACTGTTCGATCTCCTGGCTGCATCACTGCTTTCAGTTCAATAGGAGCACCAGTTTAATCAGGCATAATGTGAGAACATTCATACATCTCTGCTTGCTGCCTGTCATACCATTATTGTGTAGAGAGAGACGAGGCAGACACACAGACACAGAAAGTGATACTACTGGAACTGATACGACTTTAATCTTTGTAGTTCAGATTTATTTACTTTATTTAAGACAGTGGAATTATTGCATTTTTACATATATTAAGGCCATCACTTTCTGGTCTGGAGTGATGCTCTCTGGATCTGGCAGTGCCAGAAAAAGCTTAGCTAGACTGAGACCATCATACCAGAACAATCAACAGGATCAACAGGATCAACAATCTTCTGAAAGCCTATCTGATCAAACTGATCAACCTCAAATCAGCATTCCCAGGCTGTGCCCAGGAAAGAGACTGGTGATGGAGAAGTTCTTCACACCCGTTAATAGTGCTAAAAATGAAATTAACCTACACAAACACCACCACCATCATCAACACCACCACGAAGAAGACTGCGAATCACACAGGTAAGCTGGATTGTTTAACATTTTCACAAAAAGCATATTTTATAAACATTATACTGCAAAAGGTGTAATAAATATAAGTTAGAAATGTAGTTATTTACAGTATCACATTGGGTTTAATGGAATGACGACTCAGCCTATGTACATTAATAAAAGTTGCAGATGTATGTGTTTATGTGCAACATTCCATGAAACATCAGTAGCTAGTACAAAAGATGTGTAGGATATATATTTTTCATAAAAGGGGTTAGAAGTGATAACTACACACACTTGCCTTGAATTTGACATTTAGAGAAAAAAAATTTAATTTGTTAAATGCTCCTGTCAAAGCATATCCTGATGTTTCAGTTGCTCAATGTTAGAGGATAACAGCCAAAATACAGATGAAAGTCACAGGAACGCCCAGGATTACCATCAACATAGTTATTCTGTCCATGACAACCATCAACGTGAACACCACTATCCCCACCACCATCAGCATCAGCTTCAAGAGAAAGAGAACCATGACCCCCATCACACCATTGTCACCCTCTCCCAGGCCTCTTCTTCGTCCCTCTCCTCTTCCTCCTCCTCATTTTCATCCTTCACATCCTGGTATGCGGAGACAAGTGCTCCCTACCCCATGTCTGTACGTCCTGCTGAGCTACTACATTCTCTTTCCTGCTCCAACATCCTAGAGGTGAGCGGGGGCTTCCAGGAGAAAAACATCGAGCCCACAGTCTTTGCTGCCATCAAGCATGGCCGGCCCAAAGGCAACGACAGAGGCAGTCAAGGAAGGTCAGAGGAGGCGGAGAATCTTTGTTTTTCATCTCTTAACCGAGGCCACAGTCGCAGCGAAGAGGGCCTGCTTCAAAGGAATGATGATGTGGAAGGGAGGAGGCACAAGGCACCCCACTCAAACCATGGAGTCCTCTACAAGACAGTCAGTTTGAACCGAAGCCTGGCTTTCAGTGAGGAGGCTATCATGCTTGGGTTTCCCAAGGCTCCAAACAGGGCAGTATCTTCCAGCCAGCTACCTGGAAAAGGGATCTTGAAGAACAAGGAACCTTGGCCAGACATACGCAAGGCCATATCCATGGAGGTGATATCTCCAAGGGTGGCCAACAAACAAAGCAATGATGTTGGAAAGGATAGAGGGGTTCCTCAGGCAAAGATAGAGAAGGCTAGGGAGAATTTTGTACAGGGAAAGTTGCAGTTCTCAGCCTTCCTGGATGAGATAACAAGACAGGTTATAAGTCCTTCCCATTTGAACGTTTTGGGAGTTAACAATGGTAAAGCTACAGGGAAGACCTCTACTCCAGCACAATATTTTGCATCAGCCAAACCTCAGCTCCCCTCCAAGAAGCACAGCTCAGGAGACGAGAAGGAGCAGTGGTCGAAACTGCATAGGATTAATCAGACACCAGCTTGGAACAACCCTCAATCACGTCACCAAAAACTGTCCGACCGCTCTAATCCTAACACCCTGATCTCACACAGAGCAAGAAACCACCACAGAAGCCCTCCACCATGTTTCCAACAGCCCACTGGCCGCCACCCTCACCCTGGGATCAGCCGCAAAAATAGGACGTCCCCGCCAACAGAGGGCCATGAAGGGCATGACCCTCACCTCGTTGACGGGAGCAGCACCAGCCCAGAACTGGTCCCACCCAAACACACACACCACCGCAAGCAGCGACCCATTGCCCTGTTCAGCCCACCTCAATCACATGCCAAACATGGTCCCCAACAACAACATCACCATGAACAGGTCAACCAAATACACCAGCGGTCTCTGCACTCAACTCCTGTGCCCCCAGCCATGGCTTCAGGAATAGGTCCCCAATCTGAGTGTCCTTCCACAAAGTGGGATTCCTGCAGAAGCAGAGACACTAGCCTGAGTTCCGAGTACGATGGCCGATATTACTCACAGGCTGCATGGGCAGGGCATCCTCAACAACGTGTGGTGAGTCCATATCAAGTGTCATCTTTAATAAAGGGTTTCATGTATTCTAGAAGGCTTGAACCCATGACCTTTCATCTTGGGGAATAGCCAGACCTCCAGACTATCTTTCCCCCTTTACTACATATTATGTAATTATATGTACTATATAGTTATTACATATATTCAAACAAATTATTAACATCAATATCATACAGGTAAATAGAACGGTTTGGAAGACGTTACTAGAAAAAGAAAATGTCAATCTATCTTGATATTTTGGTGCAACCTAAGATCTACATGCCACAATTATCTGAGCTACATTTTTATAGTTATAAATTATCTTGAAAACCATTCTTCTGATTACAGCCCCTTAGACAGGATGAATCACACAGCATGTATAGATACAAGTTGTGTCAGCTTCCAAACCTGCAAAATCATACTGCTGCATAGTGAGCATATCTCTCTATGCATAACAACAGCAAGGGCATAACCAATAGCAGAGCATTGCAGAGGCTACGCCTGAGTCACTGGCTTAGTGGGCGTTAAACTCCTCCAGGAATTGCAAGCTGAGTCATAGTTTAGCAGCTGAGGGCTCTGTGCCATATAGGGGACACAACTTTAGCAGAGTGCTATTACAGTTTTGTTACTGTACAACAATACAATATCTGTCTGAACCAAATGTTAGGAGCCACACCAGCCAAACAGTCTACACCAAAAAAGTACGTTTAGTATCTATCGAGGCTAGTATCTAACATTTTAGTCTTGTTTTACGTCATCACTGTGTAGAATTTGTTCTGGCCTATTGAGGCAGTTTGGTAAAAAATAAATAATGCCAAAACATACATGATCGCTTGTGTGTGATATACAAATGTGCATGTCCTCTGGCTTCTGTTAATTTGATGTAACTACAGTAAGTGATTGCTATAGACCAAACTCCCAGAAACAATATATAATGTCAATAGTCAGATCAATAAAACCCCTTCTAACACCTTCTGCCCCCCAATAATGTGTATCGTTCTATAAACCCCTTCATCATGGCTTGCTGTGAAACTTCGTAGCTCTGCTGAATTTAACATGTACACTCCAATAGATTCAGGGCTTGTCTGACTGCCAAGTGAAATTCGACTCGGGCAATCTACTGGTCAGATTGACAATATTAGCTGAAGCAAACCCATATGTAAAAACACTTTCCAATACATTATTTTAAGATAATACAATTTGATGTAATTGTAATGTGACCTGACATGCCAGATGATTGTTATACACACAACCATATATATAGTTCTATCCACACAAACTGAAGCTCTTGAGATCAGGATGGTCTTGTGAGACTAATTGTAATGAATAATGTAAATAGTATAATATTTATTCTGTGAAAATGTGGTTTACATGTAAAACACAAATGTAATCACATTACAACTGAGAATAGTGGTGCTGCGAACAATAGCTTTCTAAACACCAGGATTTGTATAACATATCCCAACTCTATTTTGTCTTAAATGTAAAGCACAAAAGCCTAGTAAGCCAATATTTTATTTTTATTATCACTGTGCCAGATATAATCAGAACACTTCTCAATGTTGTTGATGTTCAGGTCCTCGTTTAATTTTTCTTTTTTCTTTAGGACATACCATGTGATTCTGAACAGTTCCAGTGAGTCTCTTTAATATGTGTGCATGTAGCAACACCTTTCAAACAATCCCCAAAACAATATGTTTTGGGGATTGTCTTTGACATTCCTTAGCACACCATGTTTCATTCACTACTCCTTTGTGGAATGCCAAAATTCGGCCCAGAATACACTAGAGAATATTATCATAATAATGATAGTAGAACCGCATCTTTGAATCTCTGACAATATAAATATGTGAAAGAAAACAAACTCCCATCATTCTTCTGTGTGCAGAGCCTTGAAGGAGGAGAATGCAGACCTACACCATAACTTCCTGCAGACAGTGGTGTGCATTGAGAACCTGGAGGCAGAGCTACAGTGGACCAAACACGAGCTTAGCCATGCCAAAGAAAAGTATAAAAGGTTAGCGTTGCCTTAGTGCTGCTTTAAAGCACATTTCTTTATTGTGTTATAGTCCCCACATAACCATTTATAGCCCTACAGTCTTAATTTCAAACAGATCTGAGCAGCCTGCCTGTAGGGGGAAGGGTAAAGTAGCAGCCACTCAGCAATGAGGCATGGGAAGGACATTCATTCCACTTAAGTACAAATAAAGGAGTGTTCCTTTAAACATACTGAATAGGTGAGTTATAGCAATAGAGAAAATACTGCAAACGGCAATAGAAAATCTCTAACTCACTTCAGAGGTTTAGTGTAGGTTTACTAGCTCTTGTTGGTTCGGGTTTTATTTTGGTTAATCTGATTTTATTTGATCTTTTAACAAGATTGTATTATTTGTGAACCCCTTTCAAAATTCACTGCTTAACAAAAATATATTTTTCTGTAGTTAGTCTCACATGGATCTTAATGCAATATAAGTGGATTAGATGTGAGAAATTATGCAGTGACTCATTGAAAGTTATATCACTATATATCCCCTCTCTCACAAATCAATAGTTAAACTAGGGCTTTGCATAACCATCTCTATAGCTTGATTGATCCATGGAACATACTGGACAGTTTGGAAATACAGTGCCTGTGTGATTTGGTGCAGTGGTGACCTGACCATCTGGCACAAGAGAACCAACCATCACCCACAACCATCTAGCACAAGAGAAAAGAGCATGATTCAACACATTTGGCCTCCTCCTTCCCCCTTCACACAATAGCTATGAAGCTCTTGTATGACACTAGCCAAATGTTGCTGCCTGCAAGGCAGATTCCATTCATTTGTGGGACCAAAAAACAAAGTTGAATAAAGCTAGTTCTCTAGATTAAAATCAAGACCAGTCAGCAAATGTTGAAAATGTATTAAATATAAACCAAGAGTGACAAATAAGTAAGTATGTGTTAGTTTAACAATTAACTAACACATTTGGGTGAAAAATTATAATAATTTTGTTATTTCAACGCTATTGATATATTGAATGAAATGTAATGAATGTATTGAGTTGTGCATTCATTCAAAAACTAAAATATCCTTTGATCTTTTCCCTAACTGTGTCACTATAGTCTTCTGGAGATGCACACAGGGGAAAAAGAGGCAAATAACCTGTTGGGGGAACATCTGCACATAGTGGTAAGATAGTGTTCTGATTTGTTGTCTATTTGAGTCTATTGTATGAGTCGTTGTATTCATTCTACCATGAAATGAATGTCCTTTCCATTATTGGTATGTGTGTGTGTTTGTGTGTACATGTAGTCTGATAGTTGGAATAGTGAGAGAAACTGCATGCTAAACCGTATAGCCCTACTGACCTCAGAATTGGAGGACGCCCACAGGACCATTGCAGGTTTGGAGACCATAAATGTGAGTTGGGCGCCATCTACAGGCGAAACTACAGTATTTTGTATTATGTACAGTAAATATGTGTATTGTGTATAGTAGATATGTTTTTCCAAGAGTATATCGTACTTTTAGAAAAACAAATTCATAGGCATACAATTTTGACTTTGATACATGTTTGAGTGCAGTAATAATAATGTTGATGATAACAATGATTATACATTTACATTTACGGCATTTGGCAGACGCTTTTATTCAAAGTGACTTACACTTTGTCAGTAGTTGGACAGGTCATATAACAGCAATTATAAGCAAATAATAATCTAAATAGAACAAGTGCAGCATAATGTCATTATACCTATTACCACACAGTCACATATAAAGTGCAATAGTTACTGGCCTAGGTAATATAGTGCAATAAGTAATGGCCTAGCTAGTTTTTTTCCCTCTTCTTATTAAATAAATAAAAAGAGAGACAAGAGTGTGAGAAGTAAGTGCAGGGCTTCATTAGGAGTGCTAAGAGGTGGCGAGGTCACTTGTTCAGGTACCAAGGTGGATTGTGAACAGATGTGTCTTGAGCCTCTTACGGAAGATGGAAAGGGTTTTCACAGTTCTGACTGTTGCTGAAAGCTTGTTCCACCACTGTGGTACCAAGACGGAGAAAAGGCGAGACTTTGAGCGAGTCTTTAGGCCTCGTAATGGTGGCATTGCCAGTCGGCCAGCCGAGGTGGTAAAGCGAAGTTCTCTTTTTGGGGCCTGGAATTGAACCATTGCTTGGAGATAGCTTTGGGCCATTCTATATACCGTCTTGTATGCCAGCAAGAGTGACTTAAATTGGATGCGAGCTGCAATGGGGAGCCAGTGTAGGTCTTGGAAGAGGGGGGTTACATGAGAGAACTTGGGCTGGTTGAATACCTGGCGCACTGCAGCATTTTGGGTCTTAGTCCGGTTAGCAGCGAGTTGCAGTAGTCTAAGCGGGAGATAACTAGGGCTTGGACCAGGAGTTGTGTCGCTTCTCTTGTGAGGAACGGCCTTATTCTTCTGATGTTGTAAAGTGAGAA
>JAODUG010086831.1:0-12262 GCA_027564795.1 Aphredoderus sayanus
CAGTGTCAGATTAAAGCTGTTGCATTTAAGTTAAAAACAGGAGCATTTCCTTTCTGTTGTCCAGTTGATGTGCCAGTATTTGCGGAAATGTTCACTGAACCGCGTAGCATGAGCTATTTAGGGAGGACGTAGGTCCATAAGTAGCAGTTACATTTATGCAATTCTTTGCCAGGAGCGAGGAGAGCAATTTTTTGCATATGGATAGCTTTTGTTGCTGCTACAGACTAGAGCATGTATGCATCGAGTCTGTGTTCTCACTGTGTTCACTCAGAACTCCGCTTTTCTCCCGAGTGCCCTCAAGGTGGGCAGGTTACACTAATTGGAGCTGTTAATTGTTCATAGGTGGCTTGTTTCTTTCCCCACCAGCCCATGTGTCGGTCCAGTGACGTAGGCCAGAGATTCACATCAGAGTGCAGAGTGCAGAGAAGTACCACAACAGCCAATCTGTTTAAAAATTCCTTCTCTTTAAAGAAATTAGGCATGTACCTAAATCCAAACACAACATTGCAAAGATTGAAAGAATGCAATGGAATTTGGGGGAGCGGGGGGAGAGCCATGATTGACGTGTTTGTGCGTCAGTCATTGCTTCTTCAAGTCAATTCATTAGGTTATAAAATACAACATTTTACATTCACCAGTCTTCTATCTGAATACAGAAGACATCATTTCTTGAACAGGTACAGAGATAATGACGTCTCTGTACACCCGTAAAGTAAATACAAAGGAAACAGATACAACAGGTGTATAATGACATCTTAAAGCAGAGGTGAAGCTACAAGCTGTGTAATGTTAGAGCAACATTTTATTATTTTGTTATTTCCCAGAGCCTTCCCTGTTCTGCAGGCAGTGCTACCCATGTGGTGCTACGGGTGTGGTGCTACGGGTGTGGTGTTGCGTATTGTATAAGACAAAGCCTCTGCACAGTGTGCATTGTGTTATTTTGTTCTACAAAATAATATACAACACACAGCTGAAGACCTGAAAAAAAGACTTATTTTGGTTTTCCATATAAGAGGTCTTTAAGATGGTTTTTTGTACAGCATGTACAGCGAGGTAAAGGCAGATTAGTGGCCGTCATCTACATATAAGGCCATAAAGCATCACTTAATATCTGGTGTGCACCTGCGACAGTAAGAGGATGATTGCTGAGCTACAGGAATGAATGTGTTTGTCAGACAGTGGATGGTGGAGAGCACAGATCCTCGCTATCGATTCTGGGCTGACTAGTTTGCCTCAGAGCCTCTCTGCTGTATCAGAGCTTTCCCCACTTTTATGAGCAGTGCGGGGGCAGGGCAGACTTGTGGTTGCACTATGGGGTAGGTGGATGGGGAGGAGGGGTCATCTCTCCCAGGCAAAGCAGCCATTAGTAAACTGATCCTAGGAAGGGGGAAATTACATCTCCTATTGTAACTACATTTATCTCCCAATCAATTTGATAAGAGGTGTGATTTTGAATGATGTATTATAAATATGTTTGTGTGTGCTGTCTTTCACATGAGGCTGCTAAATGAGGCTTTTAGTTTAGATTAGATATAGATTAGAACAGATATCAGACAACTGAAATGATATTGAAGAATATATACGATATTGGTATATCAAACATTGCCCCTTCCCAACCCCACCCCTCGCTAAAGAGCTCCAAGGCTGTCCCTGCACTGCTGTGTCTTTCAAAATATAGACCCGAGGAAGAAATGTGGGGTTCTGGGCAGTTAGAAGGCAATCGAGGCGTGTCCCTTACTGTAGATTAGAATATGAAAACCTTTTTCCTGTAGGATATAATTGCTAACAGACCCTTAAAATAAAATTCAGATTCTGTGGCACTACGAGCAATCGTGTTACCCGACTGCAGTAAAAGGGTAATGGCAACAGTTGCGCTAATGGTATGCTAAGGTGGCTAAATGCATGCTAACGCTCTTCCCTCCCCTGTGCCTTGGTTTCAGCATGCCCACAGGCGCGTCACCTTCTCCACCGCCAACCCCGTGCAGGATTTACAGGACACCTCCCAGCACGGCTACTACGACAGCGGCCTGGAGGAGTCTGAGACGCCTAGCAGCAAGTCCTCGTCCGGGCCTCGTATCGGTCCCCTGACCCTGCCTGAGGACCACTACGAGAGGACTACCCCAGACGGCAGCATCGGTGAAACTGAGCACCCTGAAAATGGTAACTAACAATGCCCCTGTTCGCTCTGAATCCCACTGAATATGGAGAAGTGTATGTGTGTGTATGCTCTGCTTTATAAGGCAGATGTGACTGTGTGACTAGTAGTGTTTCAGATGGCTTTGTGATATTGAAGCTTATGCTGCGCATCGTGGGTGTGTTTGTTTGTACAGTATATATATATATATATATATATATGTGTGTGTGTGTGTGTGTGTTGTGCATGTGTGTGTGTCTGTCAGCACCTACCTTAGCAGGGTCTATATCTCCCTCATCAGCAGGCTACTGTCTGACGTCCTTAATGACCCTCTCTCACAAGTGCACTAATTAAAAAAGCCTTGCTAATGGAGCATTTGCCCTCCAAATAAATCTGAACTCTGACATGTGTGCAGCCAAGACTGTGTTTACTGTAGCCCCTCCCATCCCCTCAGCAGAGGTGTGCAGCAGCCATAACTCCTCCACAGTAATCAATCCGCCAGTGGAACACTGATTGCCGCAGCGTCGGCCTATGTTGGAGTAAGAGCAGAATAAACAAGTGTAGTGAAAGCTCTGTCTGTGCTAATGTGGCCCGAGGTAGGAATTGCTCAACATTATCCCCTGTAGGAGAGGTGATTCATATGGTGCATTGTCTGCCAATATGGAGGCTTTTCACTCAGGTCATGGGTTCTCAATGATGGGTTTGGACCCCCTGGTGAACAGAAAGATGTTTGAAATGAATTGTATTCATAATGTTAATAAATATAATGATATTCATTGTTTTAATAATTTAAATTATATCTTTTCTTTTCCCTTTGGTTAACACTATACTGTATCTCATTGATCATATAGAAATATAGAAAGGTTTACTGCATCTCTTAATTATGTTCTAAACCCACTGTCTTTATTCACCTACAGTACATAACCTTAGAATATAGGCTAAAGTTTGCTAGTGCTGTCTCGTACATGTCCTCCATCGGGCGAGGAAATGGCTTCCCTTTTGGAATGGTGGCCAAAACTGGCACTGCAGTGTAATACTGTTGAAAACATGTCTTGTTTGCATTGATGGCCAACAGAAAATACACACACATATAAAACAAATATGAACTATACTTGAACACCACAGAAGTCTGAGGACATATAATGACATGATCAGAAGACTGCTGGCCAAATGTACGAATGTACCATAGGCTTGGTGTGTTTGGGGAGAAAAAGCAGTATGGAGCTTTTGCTCATATTTTTCTGTTTATTTAATAGACAGAATTATTTTAGGTCATTGCCATTATTTCATCAACCTAGGTGTATATATTTGCGTTTGTAACAGACTGTTGTCATGAAACGTATTACAAGTCTTCAGCTTATTTTAGTCAATCCACTTTCGTCTGGAATAAGCAGTTTATTAGAACAGAAGCCGAATAATATTAAGTTTATCTTTGGTGGAATGGCTTAGTTCGGGGGTCTCCTCATCTGCAGGTATGTGAGTATCTAACAATTCTTCAACCCCCCGAACAGCCCTGCAGCAGACAGAATCATACGGCAATATCATGACAGCAAACACACATGAGAAAAGCAACCAACATAACAAAAAGCCCAATGCAATGCAACACACACACAATAAAAGACAAGCACGACAGAACAGAAAGAGCAGGGGAGGTGGCGGGCGGCCCACAATGAACTTGGCGAGAGAGAGAAAATGGCGAATGCCTGTTTAAAAAGGTAAGGGTGAGTCACCACTGAACTGAAGCCTAATTTAAACTTACAAATAAAATGGGTCTGTGAGGCTAAGGTGTTTACATATGCAGCCAGCAACAATTGTCTTGCGGATGCAAGCCCATATGCCAGAATGGTAATATGCCAGTAATATACCAAAGTAGAGTAGGCTACTTTGGTATATAGTTCTTTATTTTATAACAATGTCCTGAATCTGGACAGAATGTTTTTGCACTGAACATTAACCAAGACTCATGGTGCACCAGGGGACTTCTCTGATGTTCAGGAAACGAATATTGAGTACTATCGATGCACATTGTGTGTAAACAAGAGACTCTCAGGAAAAAAGTACTGTATTTATACTGTACATGCTTGTTTCAAAACATTTACACACTATTCTCTATTGTATTTCGGGACATCCACTTGCATATAGTGGGGTTTTACATGCACAGTGAAAACGCACAGGTCCACAAGGCTGACACACCAGCACAGAAGTATAAGTGCTCACGCCGGCCTCAGGCTACAGAGTAGGCTCTCCGTGTAGATTTGACGCAGAAGCATAAATCAGGCTTAACACTACAGTTTTGTAACGCCATGTTAGTGAACAAGGGAGCAGTATATTGCTACAGTATACATTCCCAGGCTTACTTCAACACCTCTGTACTCCAGTTTACCATATCTTACCACTTAACATTGAACAAGTTGTTCAATATAAACTGTTATTGAATGCGACTGGCAAGTTTCCAGTTTGTCTGGTAAAACAAATTCTTTCCTGACACTGGACTGGCAAGAAAGAGCCTAGTGGAAACCCAGACATGCATATTTGAAATTGAATATTAATGGAAGACTTATTTATCTTGCTCTATATCCCTGCAATGTTTGTTCACCTCCCCCCATTAAATCTTTTGCAGATTTGCAGTTTTCTTTTTCAAATTTCCTGGAATTTCCATTAGGATTGTATTATGTGCAAATTCACAACTGGCATACAAACAGGTGGATGGATCTTCTGTGTGTCTATAATGTTTAATAAATGGATTTTCCCTTTCCGTTGCTGCACCTGTGTATTGTTTTCTTTATTTCTTTCTTCTATTGTGTCTTGCATCTTTGTCAGACAGGCATCCCTTTGTTGTCGGTCACAGGGAAACACTTTAGTGAGTTGAGATGGAGGAGGTAAGGAGCAGTGCGATGACATCAGATGAAGGAAGACGTTAGATGTGGTGGCATGTGGAGGCTAAGGGACGAGGACACGGGGAGAAGGGAGGATGAGGCACCAAACAAGGACAGACCTAATTAAAATGTTATTCTCCCTTCTGTAGAGAAGGACTGGAGGAAACGGATGAATTCCCCCCCCCCCAACTCAACAGCCCCGCTAAAGGCTTCTTCAGCGGTGTGATTGACAGGGTGTCAGGTACCACCAGTGCAGGATTTATCCATTGCAGCGGAAATGATTGACAGGCGAAAGGCAGGGAGGTGAGGCGTGAGGATGTCACTCTGTTTAAGCTGGATAAAAAGCTATGCGAGACTCTTCACATTGTAACGTCCTGAACACACACCGCAAAAGGGTTGACCTATCACTGTCGAGGTTCTACATCGTGTGTGTGTGTGTATGTGTGGCCCACACCAGAAAAGGGCATCACCATTGATGCCCTTTGATCCCGTGTATCCTGAACTGTGTGGAAAGGACATGCTGTCCTATTGTGTGTTTTGGCCTAACCTTTGCTCTGTCAGACTGATACAATGTATTTTGCTGATTTACTGTCCCAGATGGCATTAGGGTTTTATGTGGATAATATTTTCTTAAAGCTGTTGGCTTTATTTAATGCTAAATATTGATGCAACCAAATATTGTAATATTTTAATATTGATATGTTGACAATATGTTGCTATTTAGCGTTAACTATTCACTGTAGAAAGGAGTATTGGAGAAATAATTTTTGTAATCTACTATATGCTAATAGAGGCATTATTTCCTTTCACTCATTAGGAACACAGGTGATCATAACTTTACCTTAATGCTGTCTTTAATATTACATAAAATACAACACAGACAGTATCAATATTGTATTGATATTCTGCCCATATTTAATAGTGAACACAGAAAGCTATGTTCAGCCTCACACCTACAGTAAATGGTTGGACACCACATTACAATGAAGTAACTTATATCCAAAGCCATTGATAGCTTTGAGTGCAGGCATGGTGCAGGCTAAAGGACTGTTACAGGTAGGCCAGGCTTGTCAAAGCTATGATCTTCCAGGTGGGAGTAAACCACCCAAACCAGCAGACTCGCCTGCACCCTATAATAAACATTTCAAGTGCAGTGTTTTATGACCAGAAGGTGCCGCCAGTATACAAAGTTATCCTATAAAGCTTTAACTGAATGAAAATGGGTAATAATTATTTCTATCCCCTTTACGATAAATCATTTTGTAATTGCATCCCAATTCGCACTGCTAGTTTCAAGGACAATGTGCTACACTAATATTTGGGATATTTATACCCACACAATACTTATTACTGTGGGAATGCATTTTGTTTTGTGTATTGCGTAGAAATAGAAAATTACACATTAGTCATTGATTAACTATGGGTTGTTGTAGTGTATTGCAGAACAAAACATGCTTGATATGGTTGCTTTGGAAGGCTCGTGCGGGGCAATGCACCATAATAGAGGGTTTTGATCATGCTGGGTATAATATGGACTCTTTGCCTCTCGGTGTGTGCAGTCTTTTGTTTGTTTCGCTGCAATAACTCCTCTGTGCAGAGCAACACCGGCCTGTGATCAGAACCTTGGCTGAGCTTAACGTATGTGTTGGCTGATGTACGGCTATTGATTAGCCACTGCTGAAGCTTATTTCTCAGTAGGCCTAAGCTTGGTTCCTCCAGGCTAGTTCTCCCCTGTGCATTCACTGCTGGTGTGTACGCGTGCATAGCTCGATAGTCCCTCACGACAGCTAGCCCTTGGCTGTGTGTGTGTGTCTGCGTCTAGCATCATTGCCTAAATCACTAAACCAGTTTGAATGTGCCTGTAGTATATTATTATAATGGACTCTCATCATAATCACTGGGCTAAGTAATTGTTCAGGAAAGCGATCGCATCAGATCCCCTGGCATGTCTTGTGGATATGTTTTCTGTCAAGCTGAACTGATATTTAACTTTGATATGTGATTGTCATTTCTTAACATGCAGGCCTGTTGAGTCTTTATTAGCATCATTTACATTTATTTAAATACGTGTACAGTATGTGTGTGTATGTATCTAGGTATGTTTTTATATATATATATATATATATATTTACACACACACTGTAGAGGGTATGTATATCAATCAACCAATCTTCATTTATATACAGATACAGTATACTGTATATAGGTATGAGTTTGTCCGCATCTACTTTCACAACCTCAGCTAATGTGGGCAGGCACAGGGCAGCAGTCTGTATTTACTGAAACATAATAGGTTTATAATACACCCATACATTTAATTGCTAAAATGTTTCAAATATGCATGTTCCTATATTGTACAGACAATATGGGAACAGTTCATAATGACCATAATTATCTGGTCAATTTAGACTTATAATTTAATTGTACCATTTAGTCATTTAGCAGACACATTTAATTTGAATTTATTTTAAAATAAATAAATAAATAAAAAGTATTTTTATTTATTTATAAATAAATGCAGTAGTGTCTGCATGAAGCACCAATTACAGCATTATAAAGGAAGCATTGTATTAGTGCAGTACATTCAGCAGCAAGCAGAGTTACTAAACACTCAGCTTTAGACAGTGGTGTGAGCACTGATGGAGTGTTTTTATCTCAAGGGTCATTGAGAGTCCATTGTGAAGGGTTGGAAGATGAGTTCCACATTAACTGCTTGTTGTATCATTCTCTTTCTGCTTGGGGACTCAGTTTCCCAGCAGTCCAGTCATGTCCTGGTCTCATTTTCCGCCTTTGGCACCCCTGAGAGCTCAGGACCAAGGCACGCAGCATTCAAACACAGGTGCCTGGGTGCACGCACATACATGCACGCACACACACACACACACACACACACACACACACACAAATTCAACTGAACACAGATGGAGGTATTTTCATGTGGCTTGATGCCCAGTGTGAGGTTTCTCTGTGCGGCCATATGGGCCGTCGAGGAGGTTGAGATAAATTTGAATAAATGTCATTTGCATGACACTGAGCTTCTTTAGCGATGCCGTCTGATTTTGCTGCCTTAGATGTCTGCGATGAGGCGTGTAGTCTCACATATCTGGTCTTTTGAACTCATGTCAGGATTTTTTTCTCCTCTACTTTCAAAGCCTTTCCCTCACAGTATCACTCGATGGGGCATCGACCATTACCGCTCTGAGCTTCGCCTCACTAATAATGCGCCTCACTGTGTTTGTGTGAAAAGCAGGGCCCAAAAAAAAGACAAATGCAGATAAAGGGACCAACATAAGACTGAAAGAGAGAGAGGCAGAGAAAGAGGGGGAAGAGAGAAGAAAGCTAATGGGGCTTGTTTTTCTTGGGTGCCAGGTTGGTCAGGAGCCCGGGTGCTGCTGTGGCGTGGTGATGCGGGGCCGTGGATGTCCTTAGACAGATGTCGCTGTGCCTTGTCAGCCTCTCTTCCTGTTAGCACAATTGAGTGCGGTGGACTCTGCCAAGTTCCACCGAGAGCAGTGGCCTATGCCAGCCCTATCCCTCAAATGCCACCACCCGTGAGGGTGTGCTTTCTAGGGCAGGGTGAGAGAGGGCACTCGCATGCAGGCAATGCCCCTGAGGGGGCCTGTCACGGCTAATATTCCCATAATGCAGAGCACATGCTCACACACCGGTATTGTGTTTTGCTCACGCCTGCTGCTATTGCTTGTTATGCCCCAATATTGTGGATTTTTAAATATTACAGAGATAAGTAGGTCAGTGCCAGAGACTAACTGGAGCAGAATTAAACTCTCTAACCTGGATTAGGCTTTTAAACCACAGATGATTTTATAGTCTATATGATCAATGACTTTATGAGATAATGCAATTGTAAAATGGAGGTGATGGCATGTTATGGTGTCACCATTTATGTTTGTAGATGTCCTTGACACATTTCAGTGTTATATTGTGCCTGTTCTTCATGATCACAAAGTGAAGCACTGGTCTATAAAGACGGGGCCCTATGTTAACGTCTGTCTATAGAGCAAGGCACAAACTGCATTTAGAGCGTGTCCAAATCCACTTTTGCTAGTTTAATGGCAGAAAAAATGGTTGTTGTTCAAGACGCATGGTTCAAAAGGGTTGTATTTACTCTCTTCATAATTCATGGGTGCGTTGAACATACAATAAACCAATCCGTGTCGTCTCCCAAGCCAAAAAATGGCACCTTAGTGCAATTGCTATTAAACCGACAGAAAGTGAAAGACCATCTACGGCAGCAGCGAGCTTCCACCACGATCCCTAAAGTAGGTTGATTAAGCTACCCCCACATAATATTTAACATTGTACTCTGAGTGTATGTTCGTTGTATGCTCGCATCTGCCATAAGTGCTTCTATCTTGATAATGCGACTGTACACCAAGTTTTTGTTGATCGCTTTCCTCAAGATACCAATGCTCCAACAATTCCACACCTGGCTCACTGTTTAGACCAACACACCCACGGGCACTCAAAATGGTGTGGGTGCTGGATGGGTAAATGACAACTGTGTCCGTCTGCAACTAACAAAGACACCTGAGTTCTTGCTTTGCACTGGGTGTAAGATAATGCCCTAGGTGTGTGAAATTACATTTCAGACATAAGTGGTAACTGTAACATCATATGAAATTGCATTGTTTTACTGCTGTGGCTCACAAATTGCGTGACAAAGATTGCATGCGTGCGTAGTCAACATTGAAGTGACTGTACAGACAGTACACCAATGATCTAGTCACCAAAATTCGACCCATTGCATTCAATTTCATTCTATTTCTATTACACATGAAAGCGATTTTCTTTAGTTTCATCATCTAGTGCTGTCTGTCCAGTGCGCTGTAAGACTTTGATAACCTCACAATATTAGTATGTTTTCTTGACAGGATGCGAAATGTTTACTCCCATTTCTCATAGCTGTCTAAATTCATATTTTGATCAATTATTTTTATTAACCATTTGCTTTGTTGTCGTCAACATCAGCGGTGCTATTCTGGGAATTTAGTGAGCATGTTACAAAGAGTAAGACACAACTTGGTGTCACAGAGGCATTGTGGATTGTATTCAATAGAAAGCAGAGAGCAGAATTTTTGTGATCTTTAATTAGTGTTCCTGTAGACATACGAATATAAACCTCATTATTCCAATAATAGATTTGTAGTCAACTAACTAATCAGCCTCTATCTGCAAATATATTCTACATGTCAATCAGATTAGGTATTCAGTTCCCTCTAGTTTTACTAGGCCTACATGCATGCAGGTTCCATGTCATCTGTTGTAGTATGTAAAGTCAGCATCATAGCTGCAGATGTATGAAAGAGCCTGCCTCTGTAGGCAGTATCCTTAAGCCAGAAGCAGCAAGCGTCCTCTGTGTGAATGTACTCCTCTAATAGAAGTCAATGGCTCTCTGAACACAGACAGACGTTGGACAGTGCAATGCTTGCCTGTGGCGTCCCAGAGGGACCAGCTGAAGCAGCAGGTGTGGAGGTGTTGCTAACGTGCACACGGACGCCAGTGCAGACTTTTCCTCTTTTCTTCCTTTCTTCAAGAAAAGAGACACGCTGAGGAATTTCTTCATTAGTCTGGCACCGCTGCTGGCGACGGCAGGCCCTGTGTTCTGGCAGCGCCCGGGCTGCTGGCAGAACACAGGGCCTCCCGGGCGAGAACTTTCAGGGATAATTACGGAGGCAGAAATAGATTGCAGAGGAACCGTAGCTCTCTCTGGGCTCACCCTGACTGACGGGCTTCGCAGGGCAAGTAGAGCTTAGGAGAGGGCAGTTGGCCCTGGGGGTGGCCTCTCCATCAGGGGGCTGAGCACCCTCTATGTTCTTCCTTATGGATGGTACTTGGGGGCGGGCAGGGGTCTAAGCCTTGCTTCCCTGCTTCCCATAGCTCCACAGAGGGCGGGCGTTGCTCTGCCACTAAGGCGAGGGCAGCTCGTAATTGAGCGGGCTCAAGGAGCTTGGTCGCCACACAACAGGTCTGACTGCAGTATGCACCTTCTCCAACAACGTCTTCTCTGTTACAGCTAGCGATGAATTGGACTGCTGTTTCCATGGTTACGGCTACACAGTCAAAGTACAGGCCTAAAACTAAATGCAAATGGCCAGGAGGCTAGCCTTTAATGTGTCTTAATCAACCTGAGAAAGAGTAGTGACGCCAGGGAGGCGTAGGCCAGACCTCTGCTTGTAAGCCAAAGGTCATTCAATCAAATTATTTTGCCTGGGAGAAATGCCAGTGTTCCTGCCTCTGTCACTTACACTGCTTCTACCCTTTCTCATCAAATATTTGCACTACTGTGTGTATGTGTGCTTCGTCATTTCTGTAAGAGAATTTCAAGCCTCGCTCCCAAGCACCTGCGTGATGACCTTTTGTCTCTATAGAGCTGTATAAACGTTTGTCTGAAACCAGAGGTGGTGAATAAAAAGTCCACCCCTGTCCAATTGTACCCTTCATAGCCTCACCACTAAGTGAACAGCACACCATATAAATAGAAAATTGAATATAGATAACTTATTTATACATTATTGCCATACTTTGAAATGAATATATATATATACATGCTTAGATGTCCTAACTTTGTTCAGTCCTGTCCGAAGACATCAAGATGTGCATGTGGTAGATTAAAAAAGGAAAGGCTTTGCTGTGCCATTTTGGAATCAACATCCTGTTATTAAGTTGAAGTGACCCTCTCCTACCACCATGAGACTGTTCAGCGCATTGTGGGAGCAGTACGTCGCATCTAGAGATGTTGCGTGTTTTTAAGCGTAAATCCGAGTCTGTACCATCGTAAATCATTCAGCGGCTTTCTGAAGAAATGGTGAACCTTGACTGTCTAGTGTAATTGCTTACCTGGCATAGAGTATATAGAACAACAGGGAGCAGCATTAAACAAAAGTAATAACATTATATGTGGCCTGTGTGTGATAGGGGAATAAAATATAATTTTGCCTGTTCCAAGCTCCTTTTGCTCTCCCTTCCAGTGGAGTCTGGGCTAATTAGCCAGCGAAGTTAGCTGGCTTCAGTGAAGCATGACTTACATCGTGGACCCCAGAGATCAAAAGCAGAGTTAGAAAAGTAATAGCAGCTTGATTGAAGGAGGAAGGAAAACAGCGAGTGCATCAGTAAGGACATCTGTTTCTGCTAACGGCGTGTCAATAGGAGCAATCGGCTAGTAGCGCTGCATGGTGGAGAGTACTGGGACCAACAGAGAGCTGTATAGATCTCATATTGCATGCTATATAGC
>JAODUG010086842.1:0-12261 GCA_027564795.1 Aphredoderus sayanus
ACATAAATCATACACAATCAGATGGCGCCGCCGTGTGGCCAAAAGCGAGATTTCTGAGTACATTACGAGGGTTAAGTTGTTGCATGCTTACTTGGCTGTATAGGCTATATGGAGAAATTGCCTAATGTTGTGAATGTCTAACAATTAAGTATAGGGATCTATAATTTAGGCCAATTATAATAGTTCCCAACATTTTACCTGAAAATGTTTGGAGGATTCTGTACTGAATGATGCACAGATTATGTGCCACAGAGTTTTCCCCCCATCTTTTCCTTATGTTAGTATTGAGCTGACGAAGGCAATTTTTCTAACTGGCAGGGAGTTCTTTTGAATCATTACTTTGAAAGTGCCCTGAGAATCTATCTGCTAGGTCGTGCTAACTCCAAAGCATGCACTCAACTTCTCATTCTCCGTAAATAAACGGAATGTGACCCCCATCCTATGCTCACAATTAATCGATTGAACTTGACTCTTGATTTACCATAGTTAATTTTCTTCTTTCATTACAGCAAGTGAAAAATGCCCTGAAATACACAATTGGATTTGCTATTGTCTGCGTGGCTCTACTTTTAATTGGGTAAGTTTGATTCATGGCTCATACCACTTTTGATATGTGGTGCAAAAGGGGGTGGAAATAGAACAGTATAAATTTAAAAAGAAAGGATGACCCCTTATTAAGAAAGCTTGTGGCCTCATCCATTAAAAGGAAAAATATAATCTTGTACATCCAAATATGCATCATATTGTTAAAAAAGCTTTTTGTGCACTCAACATGGCCCTGATACACTATTTACCCTGCACATAATATATACAGAATGTTTTCCCTTTTGTGACACAAGTGAAAATGTTTTAAATTTCAGGCAGTTTCTGCCTGCATTCCTTTACTGCAGTGATAGATGTGTCACCTTGCTTAAGACCAGCTTAGTTTTATTCGTGTAGACTTTTCTGTTACAGAAAAACCAGTTGCACTTTCCTTTATCTGAATGTTTAGGCCTCGTCACACCTTGATTGTATTATAACACCCACAAAACTCCATGACAACTTACTATTTATTTTTTAAATGCATTTGAAGAACATGCGAGTGTAGGGTTAGGAGTAGAGATCGAGGAGAGTACGCACCACAGCTTTGCAGAATTCTACAAAACAGTACAAATTGTGTATTTTTAAGACCTAATGACTGAGCTTTGCACAGGCCCAGTCATTTACCATAGCCTTGAATAGGGCTTGTGCTCAGCAGTGTCTGCATGACTTGCACGTAATGCATTTCTATTGCAGTCGTGAGAGAGTTTAAGTTACACAATTTAATGTGCTCTCTCAACCATTACATGGTGCACTTGTGAAAGGCCTAGCTAGCTTTTGGAAGACAGATACCTTCACAACTTTAACTTGGAAAATTAGGGCTCTTTATAGACAGAAGCAATTTAGTACCTTTTCCATTGGATGTCTTGCAGCTTTGTTCTGGGGGAATTGTTGTCCTGGCCCCTTGATTTTATACACCATGATAGCTTTTATCCTGGGCTGCTTCTGTGATGCCTGGAGACACAAGAGCATGTTTTGCTGACTGGTCACCCAATAGGTTGTTGTTTGATAATACAAAGCTTGTCTCAGCCTGCTACCTGGTAAGGCCTGAAACCCCTTGATGGACCACTGACCTTCCTCTGCTTCACCGCGGTCTTAAATGTGTTTGGACTTGTTTTTCCTATTTACTTGATTTGTTTATTGCCTATGAAGCTGGCAATGACATAATTACAGTACTAAGTGGTTCTTTTACATACTTGATATAAAGATGTTGATTGTAATCCTTGGATTACCTTCAAATTTGCAATATTCCGATTGCCAATTCAATATAAGCAATAACGTTACTTATAGGTACTGTTTACTTTGGCTGTCTCAAGACATGAGAATGTGTGGCCATATACAGTACATGTACAGTATTTAGCTGTAAATGATTGAACACTCTGAGCATTTTTTGTTTCTTTTCAAGAAATCATAGCAATAGCTAGGATTTATCAGAGAAGAGAGAAAGTATTTTATAGAAGAGACACAGTTGGCTGTAGATAACACGATAACTTGCTGACCCTGAACTTGGACATAGCCCACTGACACTAGTTTGCCCACCATTCCATCAAGTTAAGTATTCCCCCTTTAACAATAAAGGCCTATAAAAGATGAAGAAGGGAGAGTAGGGAGAGAACATGAAAAGAAAAGGATGAGTTGTTAGTGGTTTTCAACTTCCTAAATGACAGTATTCCGGAACAGCAGACCTAGCAATTAAGAAGACACTTCAGATAAGGAATTTGAATACTTAGTTACAGATTTAGACAGGCCGAGCTGACCAGCTGGCACTTAATGGGGAGGGGGGACAGACAAAGACACAACAAGACTGACTTCCGGTTTATTTGAGTATATGGGGGTAGGGAGGGGGGTTAACATTGTACTTTTGAACTTTATTGCGTTATTGTGTTTTCTGCTACTAATTTTAATTTCCCAATTCCCAGGGCATTCGTTCCTCTCATACCCCCACCCGGACAGAATTCCACACAGTGGGAGAAAGTCCAGTATCTTTTTGAAGAGCTGGGGAGTAGCCGTAAGTATTATGTAATGCACATTCCCTCCCATGGGACACATTGTTCTGCATACATATTGACCTTATGACTGCTTTACTTTGGGATGTTTAGATTTTACCTCTTCAAAATGTATCTAAATTTTCCTTCAGATGGAGATTTTGATCATTGGAATTCATGATGGTATTGTTTTCATTTATAACTTTGGCAATTACTGTTCTTCGGCTAAAAGCCAACTTTTTTCTACCAATCTATTTCTCAGAAACATGTTCAGTGAAACGAATGTCACTGAACTGGTAACTACTCTGTTACCAGAAGGCACATTTTCTTTTGTAAGTTGTGAACATTATTTTGCAAATGTTGCTTATACACGTTTAATATATAAGCAAAGTAGTCTAGAGTTGCAGATGTATCATATTTTTATTTTGAACTAAAAGTAAATGTTGTCAATAGGTGTCAAGGTGTCAATACTAAATCACCTAAATAAACAAACAATAAAAATTAGTTCTTTGCATAGAAACAAACTAAAGTGACCATTAACAGTTCAAACTAATACTTATTGTGCCATTTATAGGCAAGATAATGAGGATTAAACTAGACAACAATTCTGTTTATGACATAAATGCCCTTGAGAAGATTTATCCCCAAGAAAAACATTTTATAAAGGCATTTAGAAATAAGGAGTACTGATACGGTGTTATTCAGCTGTATTCTATATTTTCATTATCAAGGTAAAGCAGTGGCAATTAAATCTACCCATTTGTGCTGCAGTATTAATAGCGTAGTATATTGCCTACAGGTCAAAGGTTAAAGATGTTTCGTATGCATCTTGTGTTTTTCCAGTATAATGTTGCTTATTCTCATGCGCATGTGAATACATTTCCAAATGTGCATCCGTAACAATCCTCTGGCCTTGCGCCATGTGGGGATCAGGGAGGAAGTGGACCCATCTGCCACTCTCCACTGTATAGACCCCTTGCATCATCCTCCCAACCTTCTCCCTTGGCACAGGGTGGAAATTGCTGGGTTGCTGAGGAGGAAATGTGAGGATCAGCCCTTTTCTAATTCCCCGTCTCGTTTTTCTACAGATGGGAGGTTAATTGAGCAAAGGCAAGACGCTCTTGTTAAGTAAGCCTCCAGACCTCTGAGCAGCGATTGTTCATTTAGGCCACCGCATCTGAAATGGGCTGACCATTACAATTTTTCACAGCTCTCCATTGATGCCTGAATGCATGCACCCTAGTTCACTCTGTTTCATATGATAACACCCCTTTATATCTTTATAAAAAACCTTTTAGGTGTGTCCTTAATGCCATGTCATTGTGCATCATTGACTGTTACGTTCAGGGATTCAGGACTACTTTTCAGGGTTCTCTTTAGTCCTTATGTGTCATATATAGTTCATTACCCTTGGAGGGGGGGAGCACTAGCCTACAGCAAAGTCAGGATGGGAATATTTCAGAGCAACATTCATGGTAACAGCAGATTATCGTAAATGTCCTTTGCCTATGTTCGTGTAATGATTTGTATGTAATCTTACTTTACGCTTCAACATCCGACTACAAATATACTCTTAGTAGAAAGGTCAAGTCCTCTGTCCTATGTCCTCTGTCCTATGTTCTCTGTCCTGAGCAATTCACAAGTTCACCTGGCTCACAAAGCTGTGAAAAATCCAAATTGTTTTGGTTTGTTTATGTGCACAGTTGGAATGGTATGTTTTTTGTTGTTTTCTACTACAGTTAGTGGTGGCACTGTAAGCCTTATTATTATTACGCCACACCAATCGTGAAAAGAGGGACTCCTTGGTCCCCAAGCCTCTTAGCCCACATGGGAGAAAGGCTTCTGAAATCCTCAGTAATCCAATGATAGCCTTGAGTTATTCTGCAACTCACTGTCCTTGAAGGGATCTGAAAATGGCCAAAATCCTCATATCATGCCCCCAGACACTAAGGACTCTAGATAGATCACGCACTTTTAATGATTCTGAAACAAAATATATTTTTATAGATATAGCTATAGGTTTTCACAATCTGCTGACATATATGCATAGAACTCTATACAGTATATTAACGCATACATGCAGACTTCTTGTCTTTATTGGTTTGTCATTTAGCTTGTGACAACAGTAGATTTGGTAGAATGGTGTAGTCCTCACTGGTTTTTATATTCATGCATGCACCGGCTATGGTTCAAACTGTTGGAAGCATATTTGAGCCTATTGCTGTTTATGAAACTGGTTTCTGTGTAGGTGTGTACTTTTCTTGTTCTTTCATGCTTCAGTCATTGAAACTATAAATGTACATTGTCAGGTTTACATAACGTCTAATTTAACTATATATATATATATAATGAGTCATATAGAAATGAAGTTTTCCACATAGTTTCTGAGATCTGATCACAAAGATGGTATGCTAATTAAATGATGTATGTCCACATGTACCCTGAGGCGTTTTGTTATGCGTCTGCTAGAAATATGACACAACTGCGTAGAGCCAGTCCTTTGCATCCAGAGTAGTCTCTAGCAGCAGTACGCACAATGGTGCGTGTCTGCATCCCAGTCTCTTAATGTGCCCCACCATGTCACGGGCGGCGGATAAAAGCCACATGGAAACCACAAGTGTATAGTAGCCACGTATGAGGAAATAACAGTGTTTTCAGTACAGCAAGTCAGTCATTTTATTCTGTTGCACCCTAATTTAAAAATTGCGATCTTCCATCTTCCCTCCGCGGCGTTGACAGAAGGCCACCAAAAAGTCTATATTGAAATAGATTTTGAGGCTCAGAAACCCGAGTGAGGGATAGAGCAGGTGAATCTGTTTGGGGAGGGGCAGCGGAGGGTGCGGGGGGGCTGTCACTCACTCACAGAGGGACACACGGTGTTAGACAGGAGGACAGAGGACGACGACATGAAGGGTCAGGACAGGAGGATGTTCTGGAACAGTTGACAGCCAGGATGCAGGACTCATAAGCACCAGGGGGGTTGGAGTGGGGCTGCTGAGCCTGTCGAGGGAGACCAGCGAAGGGGGGATGGGGTGTTGTCAAACCTGTGCCAGACATTGGGACACGGGCAGAGGGAATGTTGGGGGAAGGGGGTTTTAACAGACTCACCGGGCACACAACGCCCAGCATGCCACTGCAGAGGGCAACATAATACCAGGGAAGAGCCTGTAATATCCTCTATGGGCGGGTGAGTCTGTGAAACTGCCTTGCTACCCGCAGAGTTCTTTTAACATCCTCCAATTGATAAGAGGTCGTGAGAAGGTGTAAAGGGGAGAAGCTCGCATAAGTAAAACTTGTATTTATTTTATGTTGGCAAAAGGTTCTGTAAACTAGATATGGCATGCACTGGAAAACATTATACAGAGGAGTGGAGTGTTATATTGAGGTTATTTTTCTCTTGATAGTGGTACTAGTAATTGCCTGACCTGCTTGCTGAGAAGAGGAACAGGGTAGGAATTGAACACACTTGATTTAAGTGCGTTGCACTTCCATTTACCCACAAAGGAAAACACAATGTTTGTCATTGTCATTTTAACAGTGATGGTAGTGTGGTTATTGGTTCAACCGTACAGTAGCCTTGGAAAGTATTCAGACCCCTTCCTTATTCCACATTATGCTATATCTTGTAAAATGGAACATTTGTCATCAGTCTACCACAATAACCCATAATAAAAAAACTAAGAAAGATACATGCGGAATAGGTGAAGGGGTCCCTAGGCCTTAGCCTTCAGTTCAGCTGAAATCCCTTCCTTAAAATGCAGTGAGCGACATGCACCTCCGTAGCTGCATGATTATTATCGTGGCACAGAGAAGCAGGGTTCCAGGGCTAAGAAGATCTTTAATAGACACCCCTCTGTACAAGTCTCCTCCATGTACACAAACCTGCAGGGATATATGCACAGTAAGATAAGAGCCACCTCATCCCAGCACTGTTGGTGGAAGCATGGCTGTGCAGATGTGGAGCTGCGCAGATAACAGACAATATTCCCTATGTCTAATCCCCGGAAAATCTGCTCAAGAAGCCCAGCAGAGAGGGGAAGCAAACAGCTATCCCTTTTCTGTGTGGAGTTCATAAATGGAATGCTCTCCATGCAAAACATGGCGCCTATTGTCTCCTTTACCAAGCTTACCCACTAACAAAGGCAGCAAGATCACAATGACAAACTCTAGAATAGGAAACATCTATTCAAATGTTAATGTTCGTTGCCGTTGTCAGACTTCAAAGTTTTTTGTGTGCGCGTACAATACAATAGAGGAGATATATAATTCATCCATTTCCCCCGCTAGGTCCTGCTAGCCCTAAAAGTATAAATGGCTTTTATAAACAACCCAACAATTTTCGCTGCGACATGGTTGAGAGTTGATATTCGTAATCGCTCTAAAACAGCAGTTGCGTACTGCGCAGACAGCCTGAGCAGAGAGCCACTGATGTCCATGCTGACAGGTGGGGCTGAGATCCTCCAGGTTGTTGCTTAGAGGGGGGAGGGGGCTTTATTGGGTAACCACAGCAAGACAACTGCGTAGCGTTCACTGGGAACCCTTATGGCAGGTGGGATCCTGACGGGAGAGAGGCGATCAGCCTCTCCATCAATCCCTGTCTTCTGGTTCCAGTTCTGACAGCTGGTGCGACGCCCACTGTGGCCCGTGCCTGATGGGCGGTCCCTGTTCTACCTCAATCAAAGGTGACACACATCAAGTCAACCTAATGTGAAAGAACCAGCTGTTACAGCCCTTTTGTGCCTAATCTGGAAGTTATAAGAACATGGGCCGTATGCGTTTTAAATGCCATTGTATAATCATTCGATAATGTTTTCTGTTTTTACTTGATATATTGAATGCAGTCCATCCCTGTTCCATAATTAGCATAGTTCTCTGGCTGTTAATATTCAGCTTCACTACAGCAGACATTAACTTTAGTAACAACCCAACAAAGGAGAGGCTTTCAGATCTTGATAAGATGACAGGCATGTAATAATGACTTTAATCATTCATCTGGCTAGTGTAGCTGGCTGTGTTAGTGAGATTTGTGGTGTCATTGTCCATTGATGGTTGTTGTTTATGCGGGTAGCTCGTGTTCTCATGTAACCATGGACTCAAAAAATCGAAATGCTCTAGTGCGTCATTTAAAGGTTACTAGCTATAATATCTACCATTTTTATTCTTGTTCATTATTCTGCAGTAACTAGAGGCATCAAACACTCAAGCATTTGTGTGTATGTTGTTATTTTATTTGATCTTTTTCTGACTAAATCTTTGATTGGAATACACTGGACAGAATTGACCAGAATTGTTCAGTCATAGTGACATTTTGAAGTTGCATTGTTGTTTTTATTGATATCTGTGAGAATAAATCTTCCCTGGAGCTGCTCTATTCACTCACTATTCACTCACTATTCACAGCATTGCCCACAGAAACAGACTGAGCGTTTTAGACATGTTTCTGAGCATGAGTCACTGCACTGAGAGTTCCGGTAGGGAAGGTGATTGGCTTTATGGACACAGTTAAAAATATATTTTTGAGAGACAGTGGAAGTGAATGGCATATGGAAATACAGTCTGTGAACAATGGATTTGTTTGGTTTATCAGTCAGAGTACTTCATATTGAAGGAAAGAATCCTCGTAGTTGACGGTTTAACTAAAGTCGAATACCGCTTCAAGTATTTAACATCTTTGTTGGGGATAGAATTTACACAACAGCAAAAGGAAATGCTTTGCAACACCAAACACCACTCAAATAGAGCACAGAAGTGTGTGTGTGTGTGTGTGTGTGTATAAACACACACAAACATACAGTACACTGACACACTGGAGCTACAAGAAAAGAAAGCAGGCTATAATGTTTGGCATGCTATGGCGTTTGTGTTCTTTGGAGGAGGTCAGGGTGGATCTCTAATGGCTGTGCTCTCACTCTCTCTCCCCCCTGCAGATGGCCTGCCTGCTCTATCTTTCTCCATCAGTTCCCTGACCTTGATTGGCATGCTGGCAGTGATCACTTACACGGTGAGTGGGGCCTGACGACAGGCGGTGGCTGTTGCTCAGAGGCCTTGTTCTGCACATAAATTGCAGTGCCTCATCCAAGGGGAGGATATCCAAAAGGTGACAGCCCAGTACCTTAATGGGACATGGCCTTCCCCTCCGATCAACGGTGGAATCACTTTAACCTTAAAAATGAGAACTAAAAAACAAGGACACAACCTCGCAGGAAGAACATTTAGGAAAGTAAATGAAGGTGTTTTCTTTAATGTGTGACATCTCTTCTGTATGCCAATTTATTTGACATGTACCTCCTTTTATAGTCGTAGCATCAGTGGTCTGCCATCAGATTATGTTTGGGGGGTGGTTTGCATTTTGGTCGGTGTTCACATTCAACAGAGATGCACACAGTGATAGAAGGTCCTTTCAGCATTAGTAATGCCTTGTGATTCTAGGACTCCGGCGTTCAATCGCTCAGATTGTGCAGGTTGCTGTCCTGCGCCTGAGACTTTAGTGTGATGTATGCCCACCTCAGCATGCAGGCAGCACCCCCTCCCCCTTATCTGCTGTCTGTTTATATGCAGAGATCTGCCTCGGTGGCCATTAGTACTTGTCCAGCATTTTGATTCTGTCAGCGTTCTCTAGTTTGTTGTTGTTGTTGTTGTTTTCAACATGGATAGGAGAATTCAGCTGCTGAAACACTTGTTAACATTGTCCATTTGTTTCATAGCTGTTGGTGGTAGCTTGGTGCTCAACATTATGTACAGACGTGTTGGTGTAACTCAGAGTAATACCTGCTAGAGAACAGAAAGGGAAAAATATGTGTTTTCAACACAGGGGGAAAGGGACAGTTAACCCTGTTCTGTCTGTCCTGTTGCACCCAGAGAGGTGGCCTGTTTGACAAGACACATTTGAATGTGGAGTTCCTGCTGAACACTATCACGGCCGTTCAGTGTATCCAGTTGTAAAACTCAATCTCCCTTTAGGACTCCTAATCCAGCTCTGCTGGGAGTTTACCCACTCTTCTCTCACTCAGTTGCTCACACTTCTTTAAAGAGATAATTACCCGGCAAGTCTGGAGGATTGGAAATGAGCTCAGATTTGCATTGACCCCATGTTGTTAGGGATATGGTGAGGGCCCCTGGGGCTCCCTGGGGTCCTTTTGTTCTCCATGTTTTTTGTTGTGATAGAATCAGTCAAAGGTATAAACCCTGTTGAAGACCAACGCAGCTGGGGTCCCCTCGCCCCCAGTCTGTCTGTCTGGGGGCACGCACACACACATGCACTCATGCACAGAATCTCACTTTCTTCACCTCACTTCTAATTCCTTCATCTCCTTTTATTGGCTCTCTCCCACCTTTTAAGCTACACATCCGTTGCTGGCTCCCTACCCAGTCTCACTGTATTTGCAACACACAACAAAATAAGCCGGTGTGTGATTTATCATTCCTCTCTGTGTGTTACTATAATGCATGATCAACTAATGGAGTCTAAGTGACAGGTTCTGCGTGTGGCAGGACTGTTGTCCGTGACTCCCTGGGTTAATTTATCACTATGCATAGTGCAGAGTTAGGCACTCGCCCTTAATTCAAACAACAGTCTGGGATGTAAAATGCATATAGCACCATGGCCGTGTGCATTTGAACTAAATGTAAAAACGTTGGCAGTTTGAAACTTCCAAACTCTAAGGTCCCTTTTAACCAGACAGTGTGATGCATTCCGTGTTGCAAAAAAAAATTATAGTTAGCCACAGCGGGTGTAAAATGAAGACTATGGGTGAACTCCATGCTACAGTTAGAGTTGTACTGTATCTAATGTAATGCTTCCTTAAAGTAAAGATTGTATTTACTTTGCATTTCTTTTAAAATATCTTATTTGTATCTTGCCATGGCATTAAAAATAGTTTATTTGGTCAGGTAGCAATTTGTATGTTGGAACATTCATTCATTATTAATTCCAGCATGTCTATTTTTCAAATGGATAGAATGCTGATGAAGCATTTAAAAGCAATGGCCAAATGAAGCCTATTCCCTGAAGGTGCAGTGGACAGCTTTGGAGAAGTGCTTTGAATGAAGGAGCAAAAGTTGCAAGTAGTATAACTCAAATAAATGGATGCCCAACCTCTCTGCTAAATTTTCGCTGTCCAAGGTATCTCCTGGAAACGAGAGATGTTCAGAAGGTCTGCAGAGCTCAGCATGTGCGTGATTCTGAGGCACAAGTAGGGAATGTATCCTTGGGTAGGATCGGTTACATTTGGCACTTTAGAGAGTGTGAATACAGAGTCTGTGACCGCTTCCGAGGTTTCTCATGACATTTGACTTACGGCTTGCTGATGGCAAAATGGAACTAGACGGATGTGTGTACATGTTACGTTTTTGCCCAATACATGTGTTTGTATCTACGGTATCTGTTGTATGATGACACGAGACCTCCCAGCTGAGTCGTTTAGTATTATTTAAGACTGGCTAGCTTATTGACATATGTGAAACATTGTCTCCTATGTCCTACAGTACATGTCTTTGTCTTTTTAAATTTACATCCTTAAGATGATGATTCTGAAAGGTGAATGGTGGTTGTTGCCAAAATATAGTTGTTTTTGTGGAATTTTACTTACTTGTACTGATTAAATTCAATATGTAATCTCAGTAATTTGTATGTGTATATCGGTATAAAATACAGTAAAATACAATTAATAAGGTAGTATAATATGTTTAGATGATAAACTAGTGGTTGGCATGGTGGACTGAGCAAGATGATGACACCAATGGTCCATACCACTTCTAATTGTATTCTCATACATGGTACATATATTCCATTTTTAAAATGAATTTATTGTCTTTCATGTGTCATACAACTGTATCATACCATTGTATGGCAGCAAAATAAGCTTGCAAATTATTTTACATTTCAAAGCACTTTAACTTGAATGCCATGTCACCTTAACATTAAACTCTTTCAATAGTTTGAAAATCTTGTTAAAAATGTAGGTCAATAAATGGTTAAGTATATATTTAGCCTAACAGTGTAAAGCCCTGCCACAGATCTCAGGCTGCTGTCTAGCTCAAATTAAAAGGTATGAGATATGCCCAGAGGCCAAACCCAGATGAGCCTTGCAAGTAATTGGTAAAATCTTAAAATCAATTCTAAAGCCCACAGGCAACCGGTGGCTAAAGTAAAAGCTCAGCTAGTTTTGCTGCATCCGGGTACTGCTTAAAAGCCTTATTGTACTTGATATTTAGACTTTCAAACCTGGTGAAATAAATTGATGCACTATTGAATGTTTGCGAACACCAAAGTCCAACCAATGGGGAGTGGGAAGAGCACACGAACATACATGGCTGTTGTGCCAGACGCATGGTTCAAAAGGGGTTGTACTTTCTTCATTATTCATGTGTGTATTTTAGGTGTAGCATACAATAAACCAATCAGTGTCTTACCCATCTCCCATTCCCTTTTATAAATCCAGGCATCTTGGCAGATTGCTATATTACTTTCGGGTTTGTGAAAGTGCGAGAGCTGTATTGAAGTACCAGATTATTTTTTGAGCAACGGTAAACTAGCAGGAGGTATTTGGTGAATTTGACAGTGTAGTAGCTTACAATCGCCGACTATACCTTTTTCACCCTCGTAATGTACTCAAAAATCTCATTTGGCCACCTGGCGGCGCCATCTGATTGTGTATGATTTGTGTGTTTTTCAATTGTCATTGCTGAGTGTATTTAT
>JAODUG010086863.1:0-12260 GCA_027564795.1 Aphredoderus sayanus
AAAGCTGTTAGATATCTGGGCTGGTCGGGTCTCAGGTGGCAAGGGCATATTGATGCTACTCAACTGCCTGTATGGCTCATTAATTATATCATGCATTAATTATACTGTATGTTATAGTACAGTATGTTATCAACCAAGAAAATTCAACATTTCTATTGGTTTCCATGCATATCCGAGTGGATCATCTCATGTCCCATCAAGGCTAAATGACTCAATTACAAAACCATAACAGTTTTGTTGATCAGAATCTCAGTGAGCAGGCATGCTGGTTGTGGGATAAAGTCATTACAACGGCAGACAGCCGGGGATTTGGAGAGGGCCAGTCTGGTGTACTGTTGAGCACAGTGGTACCAGGCAGACGGGCGACTGGGGCAAATGGTGTTGAGAGACCACAGAATGACCATTAATGAGACTACTGCCTCCTCTGGTGGAAAGGCACTTCCCTCTTAGTCATGTGATCCCAAGGGGGAGCTCCGGTTACAACGCGTACGTAGGTTTCACGGGTGATGCAACTGTCTGTGTCTACACAGCATTTCCATGACTACAAGGTGATAATATGCCACACTCATGCCTGTATTATTCTAATGTTCAAGGGTTTATATATGGAAAACATGATGTACCTGGAAATGAATACAATACCTTGAATCAGATGAACAACAAGTTGAGTGCCATATGCAAAGGCAAATAATCGTACTGAACAAAGCCCATAGTCCTCTGAGTCCATTAGGGAAATCAACAATTTTGTACAGTGTGCATGTGGACTTAAGGCTTTAACGACAAAGTTAAAGAGAGGATTTACCTGCTGGATGCATGCAGCCATGACATGTTTATGGCTTTTCAACTACAACACATGAATAACTTTGTTAAGACCAGTACATTTTCAGCACTGCAACAACAGACATTCTCTCATTGTCAGTTAAGCTTTGCTAATGCAAGAAGGTAATTGAAGTCAATGTCATTGGCTAAAATGATAATGGAAACCCAGTTCCCTGCTGTTGCATGCTCACAAGTTATCACAACCGCAGCCTGTGGTGGGGTTAAAAATAAGTCACAGATTAATACTGGTAGCATGGTACTGGAGAGGCTACAGGCATCTGTAATATGACATGATTCAACCACTTTTATATTTTATATTTTATTTTCTTTATCGGGTGTACTTCATTCTCTAATACTGTAGAATGGGTATCCATTTTGTAAGGTGGCTGCTGAAACTACAAGAAAAGACAAAGTTGTACATTAGAATCATCACTCAAATTGATTTTGCCGATAATAGAATATACTGCAGCACTTAAATAATAGAGACATCTGGAAAGTCTAAAAGGGTATTTATTTTTTGAGGTTTGCTTGGGCACCTCATAAGTTCACATAAGCATATTATAATTAAAAAACTTTCAGAATTGACCGACCAAGGCAAATTAGTTTGGCGCTATCTCTCTCTCTTAAAAATATTCAAGTGTTATTGCTTTTCTTCTTTGAAGTTCTCATCAAAGCAATTTGGTCTGAGACAATGCCAAGATGGTCGGTTGGAAGGAGGATTACAGTTGGATTATGCATGTCAGCACATACATATGTCAGACCAGAGTCCTACACAGTCCGATTAACGCGTGCCCTTCCTATCGGATTAGGATTAGCGCTTTAAACAATGTAGAATTAACGATTAAGTGTCCAGAGAGGAAGACAATGACCTATTACACCTTACAGGATCCTCACTCTATAATTTATTTTTGGATAATCATTTGGATATTCGTGGATATTTCTTATACACTAATAATAGAATTCATGGAAGTGCATGTGAGGGTGCATCACTCAGTTTGTGTGTGTGTGTGTGTGTGTGCAGGTGTGCGTGCATGTGCATGTGTGTGTGTGTGGGTGTGTGTGTGCGTGTGTGCTCGCATTTGATTTAAATTGTCACTGATTCTACTAAAACTCACGATTGATCACTAAACGAGTCAGCCCTATTATATATAGCCTTAGCGTACAGTAGGTAGTGAGGCCTATTTTATATTACACCAGTTATAATCAGACCTGTCTTTTCTAGAACGTTGTTCCATACAGTATTTAAAACATAGGTTCGTACTGCAGCCAACTGCTTAACTTGGTGCCATGTTATCTGTTAGATTATGTTAGGTCTACAATCGATACAGAATTATACAGCATGAACTCTGTTCACTTGCTTCGCTTGCGTGGTTTATGACAATCTGGAGAATTGTACAGGCATAGTTCTCACTCTCATTATAACTTTTCTCATTATAACTTTCTTGTTCCCATATTGAGGCCCACAAGTGACACATTTAGAAAATTGCATCATTTCTGGAAGCAAAGACCAGCACGAATGTTTTAAACTCAGAATTTACCTGACTGACATCTGGGCAAAATGAGATTACAATGTGGAACAAAATGGAAAGTGTCGATATGATGACTGTGCCAAATGCACGTTGTCCGTAAATCTGTTCTCCAAAACAATCAGTGTGCTGTTGTATGATTATGTTCCTTCACTTTAGCTCGCTTCTGCTCTGATTCTATTCCCCGGAGGAAGCTGCCAAGTAGCTGTGTGAAGTCGCTTCATGCACCGTTCTGCCAGGTGTCTATACTCTGCCTTTCCAACCTTCAAACAACAGCAGCTTGCTTCAAAACAGCCTACGGGGATGTGTGCTAACAACAATTCCCCAATTGGGAGCCTAGCAATTACAGCACCCCTCCTCTATCCCTATAATTGCACAGGGAGATTCTTCTTGAGTGATCAGACTGCCAGCCTGCCACCAGAGAGACTAGGTTTATCACCCCAGGCTGTGCAGGTAAATGAGGGTGTTTTGTTGGAGTGTTAAATAAAGCTTGTTTGTTAAAAGTGGGGTGATTTATTTTAACCTGACCCATAATCCTTGGTCTAATATGGGAGACGTGCTTTGTGATTGATAGTACTGTTTGCTAGAGGTAAGAAAATGTTTACCATAGATAGACTGCATCTACACATTGAGTGTAAAAAAGTGACCAAATTAGAAGAACAATCAGTGCATCTCTTTGCTTGAAAATGGTTTAGCAAGGAGGCCTAACCTCCCATGCTAAAGGTCACAGATCAGACACATAAAGACGGAAACAATGTAACATGTTTACGTCTACACAAACAGCCAAGAAAGTGGACCTCATTTCATACCATGAGCGTGAAGTGTCAGGTGTCACTAAGCCCCTGGGCCTTAGAGGAATGCCAGTGTTTTTCATAATGTGTCACTTCGCTAGAGAAGCGACACCTGACGTCTGTGTGTTTGCTCGGCTCTTGACAACAACACCTTACAATTGCTGGCAGATGGATCCCAGGACTGCTAACATAACTAACAGCAAAATACTAATTAGCCTGTTAGCATAATAAACTGTATGTTGTACTCTGTAAGTCAGAAGCACACCATGCCTGCAGGGATCCTGATTCAACAGTCCACTCACAATTAATACAACTAAATAAATCTACCACTCTTATTGCTACAAAAAACCTTGATGCGTTCCGCTTGATGTTTTTATTTTAGTCTTAAATACAAAAGTAAAGTAAATCACATGGTGACAAGACATCGCTATTTTGGTAAAACATTATTTAATTTTTACTTCAAAGAAGTAACACTTCAGCCTTATATTATCTACTTGTCAGTCGTACCTGCTTCACTTCCATCTTTGCAAAACAACACATACAGCAAAACAGTGCTTCAACAGGGGTGCAGTATCATTCTATGTTTTCCTTAAAAAGGTTGAATAAAACTCAACCATACACAAATTATAGATAGCCTATGACATTTTTGCCATGTGCAGATTTGAATTCCCTTTAGCTGATTTGGTTCGCTATTTGGTTCTGTTCATTTCCACTGGACTGTCATGCTTATAGCTTACATTGTTTCTATTTTCACAAAAGGTCTATGTGGTTTGTGCTAGGTATCTCAATACTTTTCTGAAACCTGTTAAATAAATATCATTAAATGGTGGGTGAATCAAAACAGTCCGTACTTAGCCTGTTGTAGCAGACCCTACTGAAGACTACTCAGTATCTGCTTGTGAAACTTTAGTTATGGAACTTTATGTAATAATATTACCTTGACGTTGACACAAGGTTGACCATAAGTGAACAGCCATTAATTTTATAGATACTCATTTTATTGCAGTGCTCTGTGGAGTTGGATAGTGCCATTACTCAGGTCTAATTGACACGATCAGGAGCTATTACTGCATTGATTCACCTGGCAAGTGGCACTGGATCTGCTGAGGCCAATATTGATCTGGTTAAGTGGGCCCATGGACCTTTGCAGGGTCAGGCAAATGTTAAGGGGATATTACCAGTTGGTCGTAGAAAGTCAGATCACTTTCATCTAAAAAGTAAGTATAATAAAAAAGGAAATATCTACAACAAGTGAAAAGTTTGTTCTGGTAAATGAAGGATCTCTCCCGCTTGTAATACCCGTAACGTAATATTATGTGCTTTGGGAAACATGTTTCCACATTCTATAATATTTTAAATAAAGAAAAAATGGAAAGGTAATACAGATGTGTTTGAGTGAGATTTAAAACTGGAATGTAAAGCTATGCATGGGTCATTAATGAACATGGATAGGCATCTTAGTGAGTTAATATCATAGAAATAAATTATCATAAAATAGACTTCTGTATTGTACACAAACATCAGATACTGTACATACACTGTATAACAATATCTCCCACATGTTAAAACCTATTGACGTTTACATTAAAACATAAAAAAAGACGTAGATAATCAATCAGTCCCAGCCAAAGTCATGTCCAGTTAGCTGGTAAAACCTTCTGTTAAAAGGCTTATAAAAGTCCCGCAACCTTTGCACCACTTCTGGGTCAATATTTGGATGGGTCCGTCCTTTGGTTTTGCCTAGGCAGTGAGGTTTGCTGTTCCCATCAGGCCTCTTGAGACAGGGAAACCCCTTAGTCGGGTTGAAGTGGAAATGCTTGTTAGTCACCACCCTCCGTAGTCCCAGGAAGTCCTGGACGCGAGCCATTTCGCCAGCCGGGTCACTAATCAAACGCTCCCCGCTCACAAACAGCAGCTGATCCATAGGGAAGTACTGGAGCCAGCGCTCCAGGTGCTTGGCATACATGCCGATCTGAACCGCACTCCATGTAGTGTCAATCAGGGCCGCTGTTATGTTCTTGAAGGTCAGGCTCTCGAAAGAGGGGATGTCGGGCTTTTTCGACCGAGTCTGGGTATAGTCAGAGATGGCCCGTGTGACTGGATCCCTGACTACAACAATCAGCTTTGTATCCTTTGACATGGCATAGATTCGAGCAGGGACCTCCTTGGTGACATAGTAGCTGGGGGTCTTCTCCATAGTCATCTGGCCCTCCATAGTTTTGGGCATTAATTCCCTAAGGGAAAATTAAATATAGAAATTGAACAAGCATATCAAACACACTGACCAAAATAAGAGTAACATATTCAGTAACACATCTATAAACGTATTCACTATTAGCACTACAGGTACTTTTCTTCTGAAAAATGATATTGCGTTGCCAGGATGATCAAATGATCTTGTTACTGTAACCCTCAGATAGCAGTCCAGAAAACCTGTAGACATAGAATCAAGAACATATTTCAACCAGTGGGCCACCCAATAGGAATGTTCTATGGTCCACTAGTTTACAGGCTTTATCATCATGTTCAAGCTCACAATCACAGACAACATGGCCAACATAGGGATTGGCGTGCAAAGTTCCATCCATCATCTGGTAATGTATGTGAACACAATAAGACTATACAGCTCAAGACATGTTCTAAATTCAAACCCTGAAGGAAGACATTCATCTCTCATTGCTTCATTTAATCTCCCTTAAAACTGCAATCGTCTATCAAGCTCACAAAAACTCACATTGGAATATTCCCTAACTTATTCCATTATACAATAGAATGCTTCACTAACAATAGGCAATATTATGGTTATAAATGTCATGTCTGATCACTAGTAATCACACAGTAATAACATAACAAGTGCAACATACTGTTTTTTAAGAAAATACATAAGCCGAGCTGAAGAGCGACCTGTTTCCATGAAGACATATGTTCTTGGCCAAGGGTGGCTCTGGTTCATTATAATACTATAGCCTGTTAACTGTCCCTGACTGGATAATGGCTAAAGTAAGCCGAGGGGGATTAGAGGATAAGCCAAACACACTGGAGTATTAAAACTTGGTTGACTGGCTGACTGCTCATATACACCAGAGATGGCTTTGACTGAATAGCTTTACATGCGCACCCATTTTCCACTATTTTCCTTATTATGGTAGCACTCCAAACTCCAAATATAATATCAATATTCCAAATATTTACTCTTAAATACTCTATATCAAATTTTTACGTCAGTGCAGATTTTCTATACTATACATGAAAACACTGTGTGACTATATGACAAAAATACATTTGTAAGATTATTATATAGTAGGCTATCCATCAATTGGCAGGAAGGACCCAAACACACGATGTAAAGCAAGTAACAGAATTTATTCCAAAAAACAGGCATGCGCACAGGCAGCCAGAAACCACAGTGACAGGAGACACAATGCACCCACAAAGACAAACACAAACACAAGGGCTTAAATACAAAAAGACAAGACAGACGATTGGACAGAGACAACATAGGCAGGTGAAACCAATAAACAATCAACATGAGGCAGGGAGCAGAAACAGGGAAAACGTGGACTGGACACCAAACAAGGAAACAGGCCAAAACAAGACAAGACAGACATGGGACAAGGCAGACTATGACATCAATTCAATACAGTATACCAAGCACAACCACATCCTAATATAGACTTAATCCAAAAAGACAAATGTTAAATGTTAAATAATAGTTCGCATACAAAATTATAGTTTGCATACAATAATATTCAACAATGACTTTTTCTAGGCAGTTTATCTAAAAAGGGCACCACAGAACAAGACATAATGATCATTTCCAACCATCTGTTGGTATAAGTACAGTCTGTCTCTCCCTACTATGTTAAGATCGTATTAATTTGAGTGTTAGAAACAAGATCATGACAAGGCTCTTGCCTTTTTGCTGTTATGAAGAAAAGGCACAAATTGCCATTACCTCATTAGTGACATATTGTACAACCACACATTTCTCTCCCTCACTTTCATCACCTTACTAATGTTAAGTCCCACTCTCAAGACTCCATGTCTTCGTCTTCACATATTCATTCCACTTATCCCTTAGAGGCTTAGCAGTTTTTGTACATGGCAGAAAAGCTACAAACCCAATTGAGGTAATGGGCATGAGAGAGGCAAACAGCTAGCCTATGTCACAATCCCCTGCAATTATCTGCTGTATCTGTTGGATACACACAAGTGAAGCGCTGTAGGCTTTCCTCTGCTCCTCCAGGGACAAAAAAATAATAATACAGCCAATCAAACATTCCACTTAGTCCCCAAGCAAAACAATCTATGTGAGAAATACATGCATTATTCATCTCAGCAGCGACAGAGAATGAGGAAACATCTCTGACTGAAGGAGAAGCTAGCTGGCGCTGCCCGAGGGGGGCAGATGTAGCAAGCTTTCACAATTTGTTCTGCTTAATAAACAATGTCGTCTGGAACAAACATGTTTCTACGTATGTTCATCCATCAATCAACCATTCCAAGGCGTATAGGCCATAGCCACCCTAAAGAAATTTGCACTTTGTTTAAGGTCTAGTCCAGAAATAAGGAAAACATTTTTCAAAATGTACCATAATTCATATTTTGCCTATTAAATAAAGTGAAATATGCCCTGCCTCTCTGAAAACGTAACTTTCAATGTTTAAGAAACATGATGTGAACCTGTATACACTCAGTTTCTCTAAACCTGACACACTAAAATAATAAAATCTATACTAAAGCTTAACCACAACATAGAACACACATAAACAACCCTAGTGCCCTCTAACCTGTCCTTTATAACACACTGGGGAGCAGCAGGGCTGGCGAGATAACAGAGACAGAGTGGAAGACTGTTAGGAGAATAAGATAAAGTAAGAGAAAGAGGGATGAGCAGGAGGGGGAAAGAAGGGGATTAGATAGAATCAGGAGGGAAAAGGTGTTCTGGAGAAGGACACGAGATTGCAGAGGTTAAGCCCATGACCCCAGAGTCAACAGTTAACGGGCTCACTCTCTAAGACACCGGCCATTTTCATACACGGCTGTCTGCATTTTCTCAACCCGCCTCCCCTCAAAAAACAGACAGACATTAACCCAAGAGTCGCGTGTTGTGTCTGCCGGCCAGTCAGGTGTGTCCATTAAGGTTGCCGGCTCTGGAAACACGCTCTGTGAAACCTTGTGCTGTGCAATCAGCAAACAGGTTCAAAGGTACACGTTTACAGTGCTGCTGTGTGCTGCTCACACTGAACGCTGAACGCTGCACTTGGCGATGAAGTCACATGAACAGCAACGCGTGTATAAATATGATTTACTAATCTCGATTTAGGTACAGTATCTTGCAGTTTTCTACATGACTGACCTCACCGGCAGGCAGCCATATGGTATTTAATGTGAGTGCTGTTAGGAATATCTCCGCACAAACCTCTTGTCTAATGTGTTTAAAGCTCTGAGAGGGAATGAGTTCAGCTAGGACGTGCTACTGTGGGAACTATTCCTCTTCCCCAAGCACCAAAGACAAGATGAGAGGCAGTGGTATGCAGCCACTTAACAAAATCTGACCACCTTACAGTAAGACAAGTTCCAGATATAAATCAAAGGGGAGAGGGCCTTTCGGATGGTTGCTTTCAGGGCCTGTATCGCGTGTGTGAAAGTCAGCATTGCATGGTGTGCTCATGGAGTTTAATGTATTTACGAAAACCTCTCCAACGACAATGAGAGTGCAGAGAAAGGCATTTCCCATCCTCCACTGTTACTGCCAGTATATGCACAACTCAAGGCCACCTGGCTGTCTAGTTGGAGACAGGCCCAATATGAATGGAGGCGGAGGAATAGTGCTTGAGCCATTCTGGCTTCCCTCACACAACTGTCAGCCTTGCATTAACACAACCATTTTGACTGTCAGTTGTTTACAGAAGGGGCATGCATGTTTTATCATACTGGTGGTGTTGCTGGAAAAGAGCAAGCCAACCACTCGAAATGAAATTACATTTTCATGCACAAATTGGCCCTGAGTAAGTCCCTTGATATCTTGTGAGATACCCAACACACTTTTTTCTTATTCTATAAAGATTACACGTAAATTGTTTATGTAAATAAATAAATTATTAAGAATGTATACATACATATATACACATATATATATATACATAAATAAATACATGTACTCCCATTGTATATTTCCTTCTTATAAAGGAAAGTGCAACCATCTTTTGTAATCTTCCTCTGGGGAGATCTGGGTCTGAGAGCATCTGTACAAAACAAACAAGATTTCAAAGAGGCAAAAAAAAAAGATGTCTGAGGCAGATTGGGGTATTTCAAAGTTACTGACTAGCTGTCAAGAAGCCTCTACAGAGGAGAGGATATGAAAGCCAGGAAACAACAGATTCTCTCCAAAGACACAAGAAATGAGAGCAATGAGGAAGTCAGGAGCTCCAGGGGATGTACAACAGAATGCACTCTTTTAGCATTTCACCGTCTCTCTCTATGTTGCTAAAGTGCTGTAATAACCATTGTGGTTTGACAAATTGCTTTAAGCAAAAGCCTGGGGGAGATGTTTCAGTGAATAAAAGTCTTCAATTTGTAGAACAGAGAGAGGCAAAGTACACATTACCGGTATTGACAGTCGGGTGGACTAATTCTGGGAAAGCTATATCACGTCATTTCAGTATGTATGTCGATTTTAATATTGCAAGTTGCAGCTGCAAGTTGCAGTTCTGATGCGACAAGGTTCAAATTGTGTTAACACAACAGCTTGTATTCCTCATTATCGCTGTTACAGTTCTTTTCCCATCAGTTTGCTGACACAGTAGCTTCAACTGCAGGAACTTAAATCAAGAGTGCTCTCTAACTTACAGTAGACAAATCCCGGTGTGCTCGCCACAAAGTGGGAGCGATGAGTATGCAAAAAACAGGCACTTGTGGACATGGGTGAACCAGCTTTCTAACTGATGCCTCAGAGAAAAGTCAACTTTCAGGCTTAAAAGGCTGAAGCTCAGCGCTTCACCCTTTTCTCCGGCCCTGGTTCCACTGAATGCGCTTCAGGGTTGACTCCTGCTGGGCCTGGTCAATGGGCACTTTCACCCTCCTGAGCACATTTACATACAAAGTGAAGGCAGAGAAAACATGTATCACACTAATTGTCTACTCTTTTATCATCAGAGTTAATGCACACCTCAGGGGTTCCCCAAGCATCTCCTTTCAGCCTAGTGCAATAATACTGCTGCACTTTCTAAAGACTCACTCTAAAATTACTGCCCTCTATCTGCCACTGGGCCGCTGTAAGATCCCCTGGAGTTTAGCTCAGGATTACACCATCTTCTTTGACAGCCTCACAGAGTTTAAGTAAGAAGTTCACTGACTGTTTTATTTCGAGACTTAAAAAAATAAAATTACAAAATTTCAGCAAATACTTCCAAACAGATCTGAAGGTGTTAGCACAGCGAGATAGCAGTTATTAAAGAAAGGAGGGGCCAGGGAGGAAGTTGTTCCCACGGCTTTAAGGAGATGCCTTCTATGCTCTCTTATGCATATGTGTCAACAATAGTTTGTCTGCCTCTCTTTTTCCGCCTGAGGGTGAAAGCATGCTATATTTGTGGTCGGTGTCCCCGCTGTGCGGGCCCCTCTTCTGTGTGGGTTCCAACAGGATGGACACAGCAGACCTCCTCCGTGCTAGGATAAACGGAGTGGGCACAACTTAATACAACCGCAGGAGTAGATAAGCCCACCCAGCGACCTGCCCCTCTCCCCCTGGTAGTCCAGAGGCACTCAAGTGGAATATATTGTCAGTCAAACACCTTCTGTTGAATTTGTGCTAATCTGTTATATTCTAACAATGTAAAGCCATGGGAATGTATGGTCGGTTAAAGCTGTATAGGTAGTATGACTTTACAATGAAGCATAATGGTTGGACAACCAGAGTCCAGATTAGACCAGTTTGACTTCACTAAATGGTAGTGGGTAATTATTACCATTAGGCTAGGGTGATGGTGAGTTCTTGTTTGCACATAAAGACAACAGAGATATTACGACGTCCACAAAATGATCATTAAGCATGGTCTATTGTGTTGCCCTGCTGTGTTGGGTTAATTGTGGCACTGTGCTGTGGCTGAACCTACTCAAGCTAAGTTGTTTTAATTAGCGAGATCATTACTCAATGGAAACTGGCCTTCATTACACATGCTTACAAAATTAAACTTTTTGAAAATTGTCACCATACTGTACAGTACATCGTTAAAACAGCAAACCTACTGATATAAGACTATATTTTAATCTGGAAAATAATTTATCAAAATGTACAATATCTTATTTCTTCACAGCTGTACCGTACCTCAACTATAATAGTTCCTTTTTCTTTAAACGTCTTTCTCTTTCCTACACAATTATGAATTATTGACAATACAACAATGATTTATCATGGCCTGAAGCATTAATATGTAAAAAAGCCTTCCTCGTGGGACTTTTCTCAGTACTTGTCAAAAGTGACTTGTTCACAGACTTGATCATCCAAATGTGCCCTAAACTGATCAGGACATTTTTGGGAGAGCTGAAGTTAAAATAGCTTTGAACAATGCTTCACTTCACCTATTGGGCCTGTTTGGAAACATTGTCTAATACTGTATTATGCTGTAATCTCTAGGCTCACTCAAACACACGCAACATCTTAATATAAATACAATAATAACGTATGCAATGCCTACAGCATAAAAATTAAGCCTATGTTTAATTTTGTAAATATTTGTAAAATATACCCCATATCTATGGTTATGGGGCATTGGTAATATTTTAAAATAACATATCTGAAGCAATACTAAACTTAATACATACAGATACGTACAGTATAAACATAGTTTATCATATTATTTTACTAAAATCATGTGCAATAAAAATCATGAGGCTGAACACGATATAAAACATCATTGTGTTGCCCAATGTAGGGGGCTACCTGTAGCATTATATGAAGAAAAACTGAAAAAGCCAGGTATTACTTAATCAGTCCCAGTGTGTTGCCACTGAAGCAAAGTCTAAATGGAAGTTTACATACTGGATACCACCATGCTTCTAAAATGAAGAGAAAATGGATTTAACACCCTCTGCTCCCTCTTATTTTACACTAAAACATATATATATA
>JAODUG010086874.1:0-12260 GCA_027564795.1 Aphredoderus sayanus
ACTGTATATGTATATAAATGTGTATATACAGTATGTGTGTGTGTATACATACTGTATATGTATATAAATGTGTATATGTGTGCTGTGATAACCACTCACAGAGCCTGTTCTCTCCGTCCCACAGATCCTGGGCGAGGCAGGCTTGAAGCTGATGGGGCCGTACGCCGGCTACAACCCCAACGTCAACGCCGCCATCTTCAACGCCTTCGCCACGGCCGCCTTCCGCTTCGGCCACACCCTCATCAACCCAGTCCTGTACCGGCTGGACCAGGACTTCCAGCCCATCCCGCAGGGCCACATCTCCCTGCACCGGGCCTTCTTCTCGCCCTTCCGCATCGTCAACGAGGGCGGCATCGACCCGCTGCTGCGCGGGCTGTTCGGCGTGGCCGGCAAGATGCGCGTCACCACGCAGCTGCTGAACACGGAGCTGACGGAGCGGCTGTTCTCCATGGCGCACGCCGTGGCTCTGGACCTGGCCGCCATGAACATCCAGCGGGGGCGGGACCACGGGATCCCGCCCTACAACGACTTCAGGACCTACTGCAACCTGACGTCGGCGCACACGTTCCACGACCTGCGGAACGAGATCAAGAACCCCGCCGTCAGGGAGAAACTGCAGAGGTAGAGGCCCAGGTGTTCGGCGCGCTGTCCTGGGGGTCAAACGCACCGCAGCGTTGGGTCAGTTTGACCCCGAGGACCCGCCATAACAGCAGTAGACCCGTCTGGAAGCGACATTATCTGGGTGTTGTCCTGAGCGTTAGGACACGACGTGAGCATCTTGCATGTAGCGTAAGATGCCCCAAGTGTTGCGGACGAATGTGTATCCCCACACGGATCTCTCCAAGTGTCTTCCCCCGCTGTCGCTTTGCATGCGCACGCAGAGCTACGGCAAGGGAAGACGCTTGGAGGGATCCGTGTGGAGTGCCGGTGTGGACAGCCCTTTCCATGTCTTTCCCCCCCCCCCCCTGTAGATTGTACGGCACTCCTCTCAACATCGACCTGTTCCCTGCGCTCATGGCTGAGGACCTGGTCCCTGGCAGCAGGCTGGGGCCCACCCTCATGTGTCTGCTGGTCGCCCAGTTCAAACGCCTGCGAGACGGCGACAGGTAGGGTGCAGTGCACATCGCCGCACACCTCCAGGATAGCAGCCCCGGCGCTGATGTATGCCCGTCTTCCTTAAATCACTGCTGCTTGGGGCGTGTTGTGACGCTAGTGTACACCATGTCTTCATCCAGTTGTGTTTAATGTTCTACGTAGAAAGGTAATGTGAGTTTTGTAGTTCTTAGAAACTCCAGGTTTCCATCACAGCTTGCTGTTTGTGTTTGAAACGCAGCTGCGCACGAGCGTGTGCGTATCAGATGCAGATACAGATAGGTAGCATTTCGACCCACGTGTGTGGCAGGAAACCTCAGAATACAATCTCCAACACCCCTCCCTAGATTCTGGTATGAGAACCCGGGTGTGTTCAGCCCTGCCCAGCTGACCCAGCTGAAGCAGGCTTCGCTGGCCCGGGTGCTGTGTGACAACGGGGACAACATCACGCGCATCCAGCCCGACGTCTTCACCGTGGCAGAGCTGCCCCACGGCTACGGCAGCTGTGACGACATCCCCAAGATCGACCTGCGCATGTGGCAGGACTGCTGTGAAGGTGTGTGTTTGTGTGTGTGTCGTGAGGGTCTCAACCCTCCTGTCGCCCTAGGGTCTTTTGCGGGTCATTATTGCGGGTTAATCCTCCGTTTGTCCTCCCGGGTCAATAATGGTTAGGTTACAATTAGGTTAATAATTAATAATAGTTTTTTTATTATTCAGTATTAACCCTCCTGTTGTCCTAGGGTTGGACCACAAGGCTGCCTTTTGCGGGTCATTTTGACCCCAGGGCAACAGGAGGGCTAAAGAGGTAATACAAGCTTGATTTGGTCAGTTGACCTCACTTAATGCTTAATTTGAAATGGCGGTGATTACCAGGTAATAATACCATATTATTAAGAAGACATGCTCACAGTGTACACGAAAAGGGGCCAACATAAAGGCTTCAGGCGTATCTCGCAATGTTTGTGTCAAACACCGGGGTGTAGGGAACCGGCGCTGTTTTGAGTTTGTCACTCATCCCGTCAGTCCTGTCAGCACCTGGGTCAAGAAAAAACACAAAACCTTTGAAATCTAAAACAGGAAGTTACCTACATATCTCCTCCGCCTGCTTACAAAGCACTTCCTCTGAGTGTTTCCCTTTGATAACGTCTTAAAAAGATAACAGATGAGCTATGTAGCCCTTTTGAGTTATTGAGAAACATTTTCTGGCCTGGTTTGAGAAAGAAAGTACATACTGAAAGTGTTATGTCTAGCTACATAGTAGACGTTTATTATATAAGCTGTTGTTCTTTTCATATTGTTCCATCAATGGAATTGATGGAACTGTTGCTGCAAGCACTGCCCTGTATCAAATATTTTGTAGATACAGTATCACACACATACAGACAACACATAGAACTGCTGTTTGTCTTGGAACGAGGTTTTCTGTACAAAGTCAAGGAATTGTCCTCACGAGCAAAGATACGAGGTACGAGTAGGAATATTTCAGCTTTGTTTTGTGAGTCTGCAAAGGAATTTACTAGAATAATGCTATGGCCCCGTTAAAATGGTCATTGTGACTTTTGGCACCTGTGGCTTGCTAGAAGAGGAAGACCACTGCAACGCTGTTGGCTCGCACGATTTCTGTTTCCCATGAAGACGTACAGTATAGTACAAAACACAAAAGCCCTTGTTTGGCATATGGTGTGCCCTAAATCCACTTAATGTGTCCTAAAAACTAATTTAGAACATTGCACTGGTATCCATGTTGAAATATTTTCAATATATAAATCAATGTTTTGAAGTTGAGCTATCAAATGTGTCAAATTTCCTTTGTATCAGGCGTGAAACAGAGCTGATGCCCGCTTTGAAGTGACTATAGCTCCTCATGTACTGCTGAGCTGGTGTTTGCCTGGTTCATTGAGGCAAATAATTAATAACTAAATCATATGCCTAGCAAGAGACACATTCCTCTTGTGGGGAAGGGAATAAAGGGATAAAGAAAATATTTAAAAACAGTGTAAATGATAAAAAGGCAGAATAGAAAAACGCATAGTCAACAAGGAGACACAGGACAACATAAAAAACAGTTGGGAAAAGGCATAGATCTCTTTACATGAAGGGGAAGGGGAAGATAACAGCAATATACAATAGTAACCAAGACCACTCAAACACATCACACAGGACAGCTGCAAGTGTCTGTGATGGTAATGGTGTTTGAATTTATGTAGGCAGGGGAATGAAGATGTCAAGTTTGATTGCTTATATTTGCAGTCATTAGTTGCAGCAAACTGATTTGAGGAGCGACCAAAGGTTGTGCGGGCTTTGGGTATCTTTAAAAGAATCCCATTGGCAGAACAGGTGTTATAATGGGAGAGTGAAGGTTGCGATACATATCTGAGATAGGGTGGAGTGAGACCTAAGAGAGTTTTATATATTAGTAACAGCCAGTGCATCTTGCACCAAGTCCACATGGATGACCAGCCTACAGAGGTGTACAGAGTACTGTGTCCTGTATGGAGCATTGGTGGCAATTCTAATACCAGAAAGATACAGAACATCCAATCAATCAGTGATGAAAGAATGTAATATTGTTGTGTTTAATAAGTTCCTAAATTCCTGTGACATAATAACTAGAGTATCTTATAGCCAGGTAATTCTAGTTATGTTTTGATTAATTGATCATCAGATAATTGATCTAATTTAAAATTAGTACCCCAATGTGATGTTTTATTATAAAATGTATTTGTCTACTGTATGTTTTAGACTCCTGTGTACATTATTTTAAGATGGCTGTCCAGGTTCCGATCATTAATTTTCTGCCATTTTCCATTATAAATTAATCACATGGATAAATTAAGTGACCAAAGCATAATTCTGACGATAAACTGCCTAAATTGTTTATATATTTTTTAAATAAGATTTACACTTAATAGCATTTCATCAAGAGCTTGAATATTCCAGGACAAAGCAAGCAGAGATTTAATAACAGCCACATGGTGTCTCTCAGTTGTTTTTCATCCTCCATTGTGACCTCAATGTTCAGTCTTCACATAGAAAATCAGCAAAGGAAGAGCTATACTAATAAACAGTGAATATCCTGCCATAATGGTGGGGAGAGGGAGTGAATAGGAAGATATTTTAGTTTGTTCTTGGCATCTGACAGGCCAGTAATACTACAGACTGATTCATGGCTTCATTTGCCTCCAAAAATCATGAGACGTTTCTGTATGCAGAATTTTTTCTGTGTCTTTTAATGTCTGTGACTCAATGAATTCAAAGGCATTCTCAGGCGAAGCAGTGGGCTTATGCGACTTTTGTGGTTAAAGGTACAGCCCAACTAATTGCAAGGCTTTCTGTCTTCCCAGTGAGTTTATTGATGTAATGAAAGTCTCTTGGTGCTTTTACTGATGCACAGGAAATCTCAGACGTATTTTGTGTAGGTGATGTGCTTATGTTCTATTTGATCTGTTTAGTATGTGGTGTGTTTTAGAGCTGTAAGATCAGCACTTTAAAGGAGGGTTAAAGTTCAATAGCTTCTTACTCATATAAGTTTATGGTTTCACTAAATCATACTTGTTTTCCAATTTTATATGTGTGTCTTGAAAATGGATAGTATCAACACAGTGTACTGTGTACAGTGCAAAATGTGAATGGTATTTAGTGTTTTCTGCTTTACCCAGACTGCAGGACCAAGGGCCAATTCAACGCCCTATCATATCACTTTAGAGGACGCAGGTCAGCTGACCAGAGCTATGCTAAGGACAGACCTGGCAGCAGTATCCAAAACACCAGGTAACACAGACAATCAAACACTCCACTGTACTGTAGTGCCCTTGGAACCACAGCTATTTGCCCCATCTTTTTGTTCATATTTTGAACTGTACATGAAATGAAGAGGCAAACAGTCCGATTATATTTATTCTTTAATGGTTCTGTTTTGTAGCCCATTGGAGGACAGAGAAGATCCTGTGAATGTCACCGTGACATCCAGACAAAGCACTGAACCCTCAATCAGTGACTTCCAGGACTTTGTCTCCGACATGCAGAAGACAATCACAAGTTTACGAAAACAGGTGTGTTCTACTTCTCTGCACAGTTTGGACACAGACTGTACACATACACACACACAAGTAACGTGTGTTCTATGTCTGCATAGGGACACTGTCCTCTAGTCTACTGCAGTAATGCAGTTAAACTTCTACACACAAATTTTGTGTGTTAATTAAAAATGTTTTTAATTAACTTTGCCGTTAGCTCTCACGAACATTGTGTCCTTGTCCTAAACATTACGACAAGGTGTTGTCTTCTTAAAACGGTTGTTTGTTTTAAGGGGATAGTTAAATACATGTTCCCCTTTCCCCTTTTTTTCCTTTAACATTTTTCATTATACTGTTAATTGCATGTTTCTTTTATGTTGGTGTAATTACTGCTATAATTAACCATATCAGTTTTTAAACACTGTTAGAAATACTTTAGCTTTTCATTGTATTTTTTGTTGAATAAAATCTTAACTTCTGTCTTCATGGTTATTGTATGCAGATTAAAAGACTTGAAGCGCGTCTAAGCAAGACAGACTGCACTGACTCTGAGGGCCGTGAGCGAACAGATGGGGAGAGCTGGAAAAATGACCCCTGCACCACATGCCAATGCAGAGTATGTTAAACACGTATCCCTACAGTATACAACCTTTATGGTTTATGGTTGATGGTTTTTAATAAATGTATGTGTTTTTTACTTTTAACTGATTGAAAAGTTTGGCAGAGGTAAAAAAAGTATTAACTTGGTCTCTTTCCCTGCTGGAGAGCTGTGGCATTGAAGCAAATACATGTTTAGGATTTGTACATTTCTGGACCTGGTTTGTCATTTTGGCAGTGCTGCTCATTTGGCACCAGGGTCAGTGTCCATTTGTCTGTGTTTGTCAGATTTCTGGCTTTCAATCTTTTTATCTGTTTGATTCTCTCTTCATGCCCGCTGCTAGCAGGAGCCATGGGGTCCACATGCCAAAAGTATTCTTTGAAATGCCAATCTTCTTTATCTGCTTTTCCCTCCTAACCTTCCTTTTGCCAGTGTTTCCACCGTGAGGGTTTTTGTCACTGTCATTTGTTCTCCATTACGCTCTTCTCCGTTTCTTCCTCTCTACCTCCCCTATAACCTTTCAATCTGGACCCTTTTTCTGTAATTGGCTTTATTAGATAATTACATTTCTCACTCAAAAGCACAATGGAAAATCAATGCCTGGGGTGTAATTTTGGTGCATAACGTCATGTCAGTCCAGTGGCATTGTTCAGTTGCTCTAGATCCATATCTGAGGCAATTGTGTGTCTTTCCAAGTAAAATGCATTATACACAAGCTAACCAGCCTCCTCTGTTTCCCTCACTGTGCCCACCAGGATACCCAGGTGACATGCTTCGTGGAGTCATGTCCGCCAGCCAAGTGTCAGAACCCAGTCAAGCTAAAGGGCAGCTGTTGCCCGGTGTGCCTGAAACAGGCAGTCAGAGACGGAGGTCACCAAGCAGATACTCGCGATGCATAACCCTCAGGACCCCTCTACAACCCGACCCCCACAACACTCATACACAGAAAGACCCAGAGCATGAGACTCTTGAAGGTGGGCTTAGATGCAGCCACTGGCACTCGATTCCCTCTCTTTTTTATTGTCATATATTTTTATTTTTGTTGGAAGGAGTTCATTTTTGATTGCTGCCTCCTTAACAGCCTAAGGCCTGGTTTCAAACCCGCTAGCAACCAGCCAGCGTACTAAATGGAATAATTTCTGAAATGATGGTTGGAGGGAAGAATCACTCGATGGACAAAAATCATCTTGCATGGGCGTGCGTCTATGGTCTAATGAGGTTTCTGAAGAGTTTTCCTACACCCATTGTAATCCCTGTGACTAACACAATGTGTCAAAATGCGGGGCAAGTGCCGTCACCAGGCAAGGAAAGGAGGTTGATGCAAATGCGGCAGCCATTTTGTTGTCTCACAAATGTTTCTCAGGTCAGAGATGCCGAAAAAACTGGTGCTATTTCCCTCCCTCTTTAATTACATTTTAGCCACAAAATACAAACCTTTTAAAGTATTGTTTGTTTATTGTTGTGTAACAGTATGCAAAACAAACTATTTACATTCATTATATGCCTTTTTTAAACGGAAAATCACAATAGAGATTTTGTGTTTTACTCAGAAAGAAGAGTTTTTAATTTGAGTTACTTAATCTTTTAATCCAAGGTGCTTTATGTTATGTTTCAGTTATACATTTCCTTTTCTCTTTTTGGTATAAGAAGATAATGTGAAGCCCTACAAAACATTTTGTAATGCAAAAATAATGTCTACTGAATATTGCCTTTCTCTCCATGGACAACTTGTTAGTTAGCCTACATCTGGGGTTTATGTATTTGCTGGTCTAAATCCCTTGACATGAGTGAGGCTGTTTTCATGTGGCAGGATGCCTGAACTAGCTTTTTTCTGATCTAGAATTTCTTTGCTTTCAAAAAGCAAAAATAATTTCTTCTTTAATTCTTACCACTGTATTAATACATACTCCCTCATATTTTTCTTGATCTTCTAAAGCCAAATGTATAACATGATAAATATTTTATAATAGCGCGTTTGTATGGAAATGTATATGAATGTTGTAATGGGATAGGATTTAGTAGTTTTGGGTACTGCTAAGGCTACCACAGCAGTATTCTTCTGGCCCAGAGTGTCTGACTTTTCAGATCTTAGCCTCAAGGTCACAGATTATGCTTTATATCACTGAAGGACTGCTGTCTTATTGACTATTTACTTTGTTGTTGTGAACCTTCTACCCTCCAACTCCACTTTACAAATGGACACACTCGCTTGTATTCTAGCATTCTTACTTACTTGTACTTCTGTTGCAACTGTTTTTCTTCATAATGCGTGTTGACCTTCAGTAAGTATTTTCTTTACTGTTGCCCGACTTGTGTTCCTTTGTAGTGTTGGACGCTGCTGGGCTGGGTTGACGTCATTTGGACAAGTGTGTGAAGCACAGGCCTCTCAAGCCCTCTGACCCCAATTTCACAATAATGGAAGCCATATGATCGGGGAAAAGGGGAATCATCGGGACCCAGTGTTAATCAAAACTACAGAGTTTTGCACTCGGCAACAATTTTTATTTGTTCTGGTGACTTCCTTTGGCACAGTCAAAGTCTGTACAGTCAAATCTCTCTCACCTTTGCACTGGTATGCTTAATGTGGCATAAGTCACAATTTCTTTGCTTTAACTTTCCTCATAATGGTCTATCAGTGACTGCAGTCAGAGTGTTTTTGTTTTTTATTGCGGTAATGTCCTAAGAATGTGTCACAAAGTTGAAATACTGCGCCGTGTAAACATTCAGTACAAGGAACCCCTGAGAATGTCGATAAGAAAGTTTGTGTTGTCTGGCTAACACCCGTGCTAGCAAACTGGTATGAGCCCATATATGTAACTATACTAAGACTTTTAGTAACTGTTTAATCTGTCCCAATGTGTTTGCCTTATTGTACTCTACTTTTTCTTCATGACTCTTGTGTCAAGGTTTGTGTTAGCCTACATGCAAATACATATAAAACATACAGCATGTACTGTATGTTTTACAGAATGTGGTCTCCGGCTTTTATCTGTGTGCATGTGTGTATGTCTGGATATCGTTATGTCTCCATAAAATGGCTGTGCCTAAGGGCATGTATTCCGAGGTAACTCAAAAGCACTGTGACCTCTGTTACAGGTCATTATATTCAAATACTTTTTTTGTTTGCTTGTTCTGTTTTCATGTTTATTCTGATAATTCTTGTGGTCCTGTTTTTTTTTTGTTTTTTGTTTTACTTACTCACCATTCCCCACAACATCAATGGGATGCACTGCTCTGCAAGACTGAACATGCGTTACTACACTGTTCCTTTAACACGTGGTCATTTCGGAAACAGAACAATTGTATTGTGCGTTTGCCAAAGAATCGTTTGCACTGTAATGTATGCCTCTTGCCAATAATAATAAACAACCTAGGCCACATTTGAAATATACTCACATTTGTTCATGGTGTTTTCATTGCAGCTATGTCATATGGTACACCCTGGACTTATTATTGCTACAGTATCAAAGTGTATGTTTCAGATGTACTCTATTCAATACTCAGCTCAGACATGTCATTGATGATTTCACCTTGTCTGACAAGCAGTAAAGGAAAGGCAAATGAAATGTATACCTTGCCTTGCTACTGTATATGAGTAGAATACACTAGCTTCATTGTATAATGCACTATTTGTGTTGTGGTAAAGTCTTCTCAAATAGAGATTGCTTGCTTAGTAATTATGCTTGAGCATTATTTGAATATACATTCACTTGCTAGTTCAATTTGAATTGCTTGCAGACAGTCATCACTTTTCAGTCTTTGTAGATTGTAGGGGGTCTCATGTTTGTTGTCAGCAGAGTGACGCAAATGCAGGACAACATTGTATCCAAAAGCAATTGTGCTGTAGACAAACAGGAAGCAGCTGTGTTGTGTTTGACTAATGGTGATCAAAGAAGGGTAACATTAGTTAAGACCTTGTGAAGTCTGCCTGTGACATCACATTTGTCTTTCACATTCTGAAAGTGTCATCAAGCGTGAGATGTTCTGGTGAATGCAGGTTTGCGAGAAGTGAGGAATCTTCTTTCAAACTCCTAAGCCGTGAGCCAGTGGGGCATAATTAATTAAAGTAAACCACACTGAAGTATTGATCCACTTCAATCCTGGCTACTACTGGCTTTTCTCAATGGGATGTTTAAATTGTTACGTTTCTTTTGTCCTCTCTCTCTTCCTCCTTCCTCCCATTCTCCTCTCTTCTACATCACTTATTTTCTAACTCATTTTCATGACATCCCTTTCTCATGCCATCTGTGTCCCTCCCACTGTCCTACTTCCATATTTTTCTTACAGAGCTTTCCCAAACCGCCAGGGAAGTGAATGGACACAGGGTCTGTATGGAAACTGGCCCAGAAAATGAGGTTTCCATTGGTTTCACAGATTTCAAAATCTACTGAGCCAGGAAAAGACATTATCACCCTGACAAGGGACCTGCCTAACTTGAGGCAACGTGTCCATTACTGGGAGATCTCAGACATCAGATAGGTAGGTAGCTTCATTGGCCACACACAAAAAATCACGTGAAAACTCTCAGCCCACACATCCGTTGGATCAGTGGCTCTCTCACAGTGTCCTCCCACTTCCTGTCTTCCTGTCTTCTACAGTAGCTGTCATGTGAATGAAATGCCTGCTGTGGAGAGCAGAGATTATGTAAGTGAGGAAGAGCTCTATGTTTAATGACAGGGACCAGACATAGGCAGTGTGAGAAACACACACACCCACACCCTGCCAGGAAACACTTTTTATTCGTCCACACCTTGATTATGTTATAGTGCCTCCAGAGCCCAGATTTTCTGCCATGCTTTTCATGTGTTAAACACATGGTCACACTGGAGAAGCTCTGAAGGGTGCAAGTGTATGCAATGTAAACCCTTCAACTCTGGTTCAATCGTTGTTTTTGTAAAGACACAAACCCAGGAGCTTCCTTTAATGAATAAACAGCTTTATTTTATTTTCTTTTTCTTCTTTTTTTAGCTTGCAAAATATCAAACATATGTTCAGTACCAATAACGATAATATATTGTAAGTAATTACCATTAACACATTTGGGGAGCGAAGCACGCAAATGTATTTTAGATTTTAAAATAATTATTACACTAGATTAAAATGGATAATTAGGTTATGATCTCTCAGGGGTTCACCAGACCTCCACTTTGAGACCCCAATATGCACAAGTAGGACTATCGTTTATTCTATCTCCACTAATAGCAACCAAGTGTCTAACAAACAGATGCTGTTTTGGACATGACACAAGTCTGCAGCTGCACAAAGCCTGGCAAACCAGCAAGCCTCTTATCATGTACTGGAGTTTAGACAACTGGCTCTCCACGCTGCACTTCTCACGAGCCAAGGTGGGGAATTCTTTCCCCTTGCCGCTGGAACATAATTTTAATTTAGAGAGAGAGAGAGAGAGAGAGAGAGAGAGAGAGAGCGAGAGAGAGAGAGGAATGAAAGGGAGTGCAGAGCGCCCCGCTGGCCACAAAATAGGCTGCGTCTTTGAGTTTTAAGCCTTGTCATCCCCAGCAGGTGGGAAATGTCATGAGATGGCTCCCTGCTGATGCTGTTTGCTCTGACACACCAAACCAGTGAGATTATAGCGCAGGTGTGCGCCATGACAGTTGCAGTATGTGTAAGCTACTGTTAAGAGAGGTTGCTCTTAAAGTAATGACCTGTAACTTTTTCATATGAAAATAAATGCCGTATTTTTCTGCTATTTATTACTGAATGATATAATATGGATGTAATAAAGACTTTCCATTTGTACTTCTAATAGTGTTGTGGTGTCTATCCTAAAACTGGCAACAAATATTCATTCAGTCGTTAACTGTGTGTGGATGTATCCAGCACATAAAAGTATTCTCCCAGGGAAGGAGAATGTGTTAGACAGCAGTGTTCCTCTTTTCACTGCAGTCACTGATCTCATCTCCAGATATTTTGACACTAATTGATATATTCTCAACGGTAAATGGACAACAAACATTGCTGCATTTCACCCATTTACAATAAGGCTATTCAACCTTGCATAAAAAACATGTTTCTTTCCTAAACGTTCCTAATAAAACAGATCACATCTTGTTGCTGTAATAAATAAAAAACATGTCAGGTGCTGTGAGTACGTAAAACTAATGATGAAAGATATGTTATTTTAACAGTTTTCAAACAATTTCTGATATACTGGTGTTGGATGGTATATGGCAGACCTGGTCCACTGATTATGTGAATACCTGCGTGTCAAAATGAGTTATTTTATTATATTTCAGGACTTCTATGTTTTCATTCTGCATGTCTGTGTGAATGCCAGGATTTGCCATAAACACTATGCTGTAATACATTCCTAGCTGTTATAATTATGATTCAGGAGGTTCTAATGTTGCTGGAATGCCTTTACAAGATAAAAATGTCCACACCAGAGATTTTTATGACATTGACAGCTAGGATGCAAATTGCTACAAAACATCATGTTACTGTTATATTACTGTTACTTGTTACAATGTATTGACATTTTCTCATAAAAACTAAATCCTAATGCTAATCCTAAACTTTAAATCCTAATATATATA
>JAODUG010086895.1:0-12260 GCA_027564795.1 Aphredoderus sayanus
TGTAATGCCTATAATGTGATACATGTTGTCAGTGCATCACAGTACATCATGGACTCAATGTTGATAACATGTATTATGAATGTACTGTAGGCACCGGGAACGCAGTTTGCAGTGCATTAACCTTTAGGTTTGTGTTTTGCACTGCCGTGTGATTTCAGCACTTGTTAAGGAAAAATATCACTGTTGATTGCGTCATTCCTCATGACAGATGCAATGTTTAAGCATGGCTCAGAGCAAATTATGTTTGGCAGAAATGATGCCTTATTCTGCTAAAGAGAACATCAGAGTTGCATTGATTCACACCCCTGCAGACTGCAATTTTTCACAGCCTCCCCCGTCATAGCTTACATTGACGGAATGCCACTTTAATGTGTTCGTTTGAGATAAAATGCTTCCCCGGGCGATTAACCATTCCACCCGACTCACATTCACTTTGCTCTGCCAGATTATTTGATTAGTTCTTAAAGGCGAAGCTTTTCACCCCTGGAAAGATATTTATTGCATTGGTTGATTCATTTTGTTTTGTATTTGTTTTTGTTTTTTTAATCAGCCTAACAACATTCAAAAACTTGTTTTGAAGAATGTTCAATCACTTTAAAGGAACAATTTTGATTCAGGTCTCCCCGGTGGCCTGATGTTAATTCAGTGTTTCAGATTGATAGTGAGAAAAGTTTAAATTGTATTTTCCAAGACTTAGACTACACTAAATATACAAATTGATCTATTTTATTGTGTGCTATTTTACAGCTGTATTCAACCTGCCTAATTCTTGTTATTTGCTAGAAAGCCCCACCAAGTATCTTATTCACCTCTAGTTAGACTGTCACTGAGATAAGAAGGTACGTCGCTTTTAAAGACTATTTAAAGACTATTCTGAATAAAATTGTCAAGCTATAGTCACCTATTGGCACCACCTACTGTATAGGTGGTACCAATAGGTGTCAATCAAATAATTAAGTGTTTGGATCACATTCAACTAATCTGAACATGAATGGTTTGACTGTTAATTTGAAAACAGGCGATAGCAAGTGATTGGACCACAGTCAACCAATCGGAACAAGTCATGTGGGGAAAATGTTTTTAACACAGGCATGTGGGGTAAGTGATGCTGCAGAATGACTGGAATAGTGCTGTGTGGTCTGCACCTCTCCCATGTTGTGTTCCCATTTATAGCGCTACTGTAGTGCTGTGTCTTAACATTGGATTATTATTCAGAGCACATACAGAACTGAGAGCTATAGCAGACCATGAGGAGAAATTGGCAGAATATGACAAAAATGGTATTGGATTAGAATCTCTAATTCCACCTTTAGTTGTTGTCAGCGCCAACTGAACTATTTAACCGTATGCTGATTATATGGTTATATAACCGACTGACAAACAAAGCAAATCATTATCATTTAATCAGGATGATTTTACAAGGCAATCAGTCTCTGGCCAAATCCTGCCAACAAGAAGAACTCATTTTTAGTCTAGGAAGTGTATTGGACTGTACAGTCCCCTACCTCACACTACAGAAACAGAAGACATGTTCCTTCCTCTGTGAGTCTTTTGGATCACTCACTTTTACTTTAAAAGACCCATTCTGAGCTAGAAGCAGCCCTGATAAGAGCCCGATCATCTGGACTTCAGCAGCCTCTGCTGTTGAGCTGGTGGGTGGGGTGGAGGGGCTGTACTATCTGCTCCAGATGCTTGTGTGTTTAGCCTAATCTGTCCGCCCTGCAGACTGACATCGCCCCCAGCTTGATGGAACTCCTCTTCAGCTATCATTTAGAGCTGAAACCCCGGTCAGATACAATAATGTGCTTATGCTCTATTAAAAGATGCAGGCAGCCAGTGAAGCCAGTGAGCGGCTGTGTAGAATCAAAGTAGCTGATGTGGTTCAACTGGAACTTTCTGAAGGCGAAAGTGTGACAACACAAAGTTTTCTTCTTACTCAGCTACTTTGGCAGAGGTACAGTTACTTTATAGACCCCCAGAACACCCGATGCACTTTAAAATGGGAAGTAAAGGGTGTGAGCCAAAAACTGCATGAATAAATGGACAAACCCACCGTGACATCACCCATAGGTTATTTCAAGAACTGGTTTGAAGCTTGAGCTGTGTGCAGTACCTGACACCGCCTGTAAACCCTATCCATTATAATGGGATAAATGTATGGCCTATATTTTTAACGGATGAGTTATATAAAAATTCACCCACCGTACCAAACAGTTTGGAGTCTAGCTATAGAGACCAAAACCATTTTTAGATCGTCACCGGCTGAAAACGTGTTTATTTTTGCTGTAAATGTTGGCCATTTTAATATGACAGTCTATGGCGATTGAGTTTCTTTTGCAACCAGCCTTGAGTGGCCATTCGAGAAACTGCACAATTTGGAACTTCCGCGTTGGATTAATTTCTCAGCACAGGCTCTCGCTTGGTGTGGGGTGATGCTGTCCCTTCAAGCATCTTTTTATGAAAGGAGAACTTATGAGTACTACCAGTAGCGAACAACCAACCAATCAGGAGATGCCAGTTATATAACCAAGTAATAACCAATCAGTTGATAAGCATGTGTAGATTATGCTCAGTAGCATGGGTGGGACTAGCGGTGCGCTATGAGCCAGCCTGCACCGCCCGACCAGAAAAACATGAATTTATCAACCGCCCGAATCTGACCCGACCGGGCAAACTGCCAACTTGAGCCCATAGCCAAGGATAGAGATAGGATAGGAACTACCGATTTTGAATTTAATGCATGTTTCAAAGGGACAGACACTGGCGTAGAGCCACGATAGACTAATATCAATAATTAGCATAAACACTTTCATTGTTTCATTTTGTTGTTAGCAAAAGGCTACGTCAGCTGGTCAGCATAATACATGTATTGCATATAGCCTGCCTATATCTTAACGCGTCTTGGTCTAGGTTACTAAATAAACCAACATATTGTTCTATCGGGTGCAGAGAGATATGTGATAGAATAGGCCTATGTGTAAGTTAACCTACTGTAGGCTAATGCAAGATTGCACCCACAGGCACAGTGCATGCGTCTGTGCATGTGTTGGAGAGAGCGGGGAAAAGGAGGCAAGTACAGAAAGTAGCCTATAGCCTAAGGCACGCAATGGTTCAGCAGATATTAGAACTTAGTTGGAATGCTGCTTTGCCACCGACCGACCAGGACCCACAAAATTGTCTGATAAGCTTATCTGTATCCGACCTGCCTGCGCATCAAAAGGGACATTGACAGTTTTTTTATATTTCTGCTTCATAATTTAGTTTTATTTTGCACTTTAGTTTTGACACAATTGATACAATATGCACACATAATTTAGCTGCAGAACAGGCTGATTTATGTTTCTCCCTCATCATCCCAAGATATTGAATAAGACAATTATCTTGCTTCACTCCTCATCTGGAGTGAGAAAGCCCCTTGACTTCTTTTTCTCAGTATACACATAAATTGAATCCCGCATTATTCTTAAGGGGTTTCTTTGCAGGAGAGCGATGCAATTCACGCCAAGGGATCCCTTGCACTCTAAGTGGGTGCGTGTGTAAATTAAAATACTTTTCATTTTGCTCACACTATCAATTGTGTTAAAGTGAAGTGCAAATGTGCAAACAAACACAAAAATCCACTACACATGTGCAACATTGCTTGGAACTTCAAGGTTTCTCTGAGTGCACTCATTCATCCGCATCTTATCCAATAGAGAATGTTCTCGGCTGAAACAGTATTGAGTAACACTGAGACAGCTTAACAAAACTTTCCAGCATGGAATTAATTACAATAGTCTATTAATCTTATCTGGCAGTGCTGTGGAAAAGGAACTAGGGAGGCAGTATTGCTCCAAGCTCAAGAATCAGAGGACCGGCAGAACTTGGAGTTCTTGAGCAGCAGCCAAACCAAGGCAGGAAAAAATAAATCTATTCCATTCTATGCATAATTCATTATAGATGAGTTGATGATGTGCCTGTGAGATAGACAGCCAACTGGACTGGCAATGAAAATTTAGCGCAGATTTAAACAGCATTAATGTGGTAAATAATCATCAATGGCATTCATCTGTTGCCTTGTTATAAAGTGATGTCTGTTGAGCCTGTGTATTTTGAGTATACATTTTTTACTTGTAGCTTTGTGGTTTGAAAGAATAGATTAACCTTTTCAACAGAGACACATTTATTAACATATTCATATACAAACCCAGTAGACTATTCTATGAAGGTTTTATTTTATTTTTAAAGCTGTACTAGAACCAGGAAGTGACTTACAATATATCTAGTAATTGGAGGTGAATGAAGTTTAAACAGTTGCCTAGTGAACTGCATTATAAGGTAGGCTAAGTTTCTCAATCGACTACATTACCAATACCAATAGTTATGTTTGTGCTGCACACAATAACAAAGGACAAGAAACAATATACTAATAATGTGGGTTGAAAAAGGGGAAAAGTAATTGAAAGCTATTTTCACCCATTCCCTTTGTCTGTATTCTGTCTGCCTCCATGGGGCATGTTTCTGGTGAAATGCCAATATGCCAGCATCTAGATGATTGTCATGAGAAAATACATCCGTCTCCTGTGAGGCATATTTTACTGTTAAGTGCATCTCATACAGTACTGCAAATATTCATGTGGATGATGTGTTGTTTGAGAGATAATAACAGGAATACATTTTTAGTCTACTATCAAACTGTGCTAAAGCCTTTCACTAAACAGTATTTAGACTGTAAACCTCTTTGCAGGCAGGTATCGTTGTCAAGTGTGTGTGACACTTGACAAAGATACCTGCCTGCAACACAGAATTTCCTATAGCCCAACAGTACCAGATGTTAATGGTATGCAGTGCAATAGTATTCGGGGTGCTGGGCTTCAGCGAGAGCCAGGGCAGGGGGTTCCGGTTAGCCAAGCTGCCGACCTTTCCAGCAGACTGATCGATAAGGCTCAACACCGCAGGGTTCCGGAAAACCTCTCTAAAGCGAGATGTGAGGCAGCACATTGTGAGGGAGTGTCAGATGATCCTAATTGCTTGTGGTTGCTAACCTCGCCAGGTGCACCTTTTGTGGCACGATGCACGATTCGTATCGCCATGCCAGTTGTGGATCCAGCACCTAAACTGGAAGACGAACTGTGTCAGTACAGTGAGACAGTGTCCAGAAGGCAAGCTGTTTTGTGTTGACTTCTGAAATTGCATAATGGTGTTGCTGTGGCTGGCAGTAGAGTATCTGCTAAAAATCTAAAAGATTTGTGTGAAAACAAAAGTTAAATTCTTCCTTTTGGCTCAACCTCCCGGGCGAATCTGCCAAGTGTTGTTTCTGAACTCCCGTGCTTTGATTAATGGATGTGACATGTGGGGCCGTGAGCGCTGCTCATTGGGTATCGCTACGGCGCGAGTAGGACCTGCCCACACGCGGTGCCTGCCGGTGCTAATGGAGCGTGGACGTTTTGGTAAGCGCTTGCCGGCAGCCGCTGCATTCTTCTCCTCGTGGCCTCTCTGCTGTGTTAGTATCTAGCTGCCACAGCAACCGACTTTACAAATGAGGTTGTCGGATGTGCCAGCACGTTTTGGCAGTGTTACCTCCAGATGTATCCCGTGTATCACTGCCATGCCCGCCATTGCAGCTTTATTCATTAAGCTTAGATGGGTAGACATACTGCATCAATGTGCTTTAGTTTCCTCTCAAAAATCAATAAAGGTTATATACGATTTACTTCAGTATAATTATTTAAAGGTGATCTACGTAGTCTTTTGAGATTAAAACATTAAGAAATCTACCAAATTGATCAAGGCAATGTTTAAGTTGTCTAAGTTAAGGATGTCCTGTTAATGACATAATTCTTCATTGTTGCGGAGATATTTATAGAATATATAGGCTAACTGCTAGCGTACTGCCTTGTATTACCACTTTGTATCACAAGGAGTGAAGTCTGTAACTGTAGCATTCAGTCTACCCTCGGTCCAACATGAACAGACGAAGAAGACGCTGCCTTGTGAGCGTATGCTGACCTGTTGTCAATCACGTACGGTACTGCCCACTACATCAACGGTACGGCCCCTCATCTTCGTAAGATACTGAATGAACAGTAGCCAAAACGCAGAAATGGCCGAAGCTCTTGTAAAGTTATCACCACCGCCGTGACAACCCCCTCCGAGCAAGAAACCAGGTCTGGCGGCAAAGCTAAGAAATTATTAAAAATGAAGCAACGGTTAACATTGGTATCGATCGTTGGAGACTACTCTTGCACAGTTTAGGAATGACGTCTGGAATGACGTATGCTTCTAGATAAGTAACTAACTTGTTTACGATCTGCCATCAAGATCAACTACAAGTGTATCTCTTGTATGTATACTGTGTAGCCTACAAGGTGGAGCTATTAGGGGCGTGATTGTATTGACTTCTTACGATAGCGGGTGCACACCATTACATTCTGGTGATATGCTGCCCGCTAACTGCTTGGAATGTGGAGTTTGAATTGGCTGCCCAAAACTACATAGATAACCTTTAATTGCAACATTTAAGTATACGTACATGTCCAACTGTCTGATATATCTATGGTATCATAAAGTTACAGTAGTAATACAAAGTATCAGTGCTTTGATTATCTTAATTTTCTTTATGGCTAGCGGCTTGTTCTAATCAAATAATCAGGATTCTATCATTCCCAGCACTCCAGTGTAACGCAAAGAGACATGAACTCATCAACAAGCTCATTCTTGCTCATACTTCCTGCACAGCTCTTCTCAGTAGATTGAGTTGAACAGTTCAACACTTTTCCCATCCTTGGCCTACAATATACAGTACCTTTCCTGTAATTGTGTCATCCAATGGCACCTATCAACAAGTAAAAATATGTCTGGATATTGAGCTATCATCTTCAAGTATGTTTTTTATTTATTTTTTAATTTCATTTCATTATTTAATTAAATGAAAAAAAGATTCCAGTAACGACAACTGCGACAATAAATCTATTGAGTGGAGGCAGCCGGCATACATACAGTAGCTTGTGTCGCAGAGGAGGGCGAGCGTGGGTGAGTGGCAGGTGCCCTGGCCTCAGGGACTTCTAATGAAGAGGGTCTGCCAGCCTACGTATTGATCCAGCCATAGCAGCTGATCTGATGCCGAGTGACTGGCAGACTGGGAGTTCTCTCTCTCTCTCTCTCTCTCTCTCTCTCTCTCTCTCTCTCTCTCTCTCTCTCACACACACACACACACCAGAGAGAGAAAGGCAAAAAAGACTGACTGCGTGAGAAAAGGACGGCTAGGTTGTAGGGTGCATATGGAGCTGTGTGCAGCAGTGGGTCAGATCCTCTATGGGTTCGTTGGGTCACAAATTGCTTTTCAGGGGTGTATGGGTTGTGGAGGGGGATTGCACACGATTTGAAAATAGTCTCTCTTTTTATTATTAAAGTGACGCGCCTCCACTGCAATATAGGCCCCCAGAGCAGAACAGAGCGGTCACACACAATCGTCTGTTTGAATCTAAAAAAAAACAACACTGATTGGTTGAAATGAGTTAGCCCCTCCCACATCAAAGTGCTGAGTCACACTGGTGAGTTATGGGGACACTAGAATATGAAGTTTTAATAAAATGTGCATGCATTACTTTCAGTTGGTTTATGGTGTGTATATGTATATATATATATATATATATTTATAAAAAATATTTTAAAAAGTTGTGTGTTGTTTTTTGTTGGTGTTCTACTGCATGTATGCACATAAAATCATAGGAGATAATGGTTTACACAGGCACACTTGGGTCACAGTTTTTATAAATAAATAAATACATATTTTCATATAGATTCATCTACTGTATGGGGTCTTTGTTATGCTACATATACAGCTTCTTGTGTGTCCTTTTGATAACTTATATTGCAGCAATACACCAAGATAAATGAAGAGACCCTTTTGGCCAGGCACACTGTCACACAGCATTTCTGTCAATAATTGTCCAATTTAAACACACACACACACACACACACACACACACAAACACAGGTCTGCATCACAGGTGCTTCACAATCTCATTATTTTTATGACTGCCAGCCTGTGACTTTTTTATGTTGTTCAGGTTATGCATCTTAAACCCAGATATGAAATATGGATGAAGCGCTGATTTTGTCATCTATGTTTTATGCCTTTCATTTGTTAAGCAATTTGCCTCCAAAATAATTATTATTGGATGTTGTCTTATGAATTAACCGCTTGAGCTGCTGTAGTCAGTCTATTACAAATGAAACCCGTTGTGCCAAATTCTTTTCATTCTTCAAGGGATTTTGAATAATTATTTGGGGGTATGAGGTTTAACAGGTAATTACTCAGATATATTGCCATGTCATGGTTTGTATGATTGTGGTTGCATATGCAATGTAGTATTCTGTTGGAGCGTGGTGGCAGGTAGTGTGTCATTTCACATGTGCCAGTTTACCTATGAATAATTTCAGTTGTACTTGTGTATGGTATGCATGCATTTTTGTTACTGTAGCTGTGCCATATACTTGGACTTCTACTGTCCCCTGTAGTTTTTGTGGAGGGGAACTGTATATGTATTGTGTATGCTTTATCCTATTTTAAAATGTTTACAATCACTTGACCCATAACATTGAATGCAAGAATGTCTGTATCTGTTTCAGAAAGTTTCAAATTGACATTTTTTACATTCCTATTGGCCATTGCCAGGTAAAGCTCCTCCCAGAACCCAGGATCGAAGTAAATGAATTACAAACAAATATCGACTGAATGGTGAACAATGCCAGTCTTTTTGGCAGGTGGGGAGACTGGCTGGAAGTGGAAGAATAGCAACTAAGGTTGTACCATAGGATACCGCTCCATAATGCCGTTGTTAAAACAACACAGTAATTAGCTAAAAGTGTTCTGTCTTCGGATTATCTGAAGAGTTGAATGTTGAAGATGTCACAGCTTGTAAGGTAAAACACCCACTGTCCTCAAATTTGAACCGGCTCTCCGTGAAAACTGCCTCTGCGCTCTATTCATCAAATCCGACGAAGTTCATAATGTGCAGCCATTAGGACCAATTCTAGCCTGCTCCCCGAGCAATCGCTGATCGATGCGCACGTCTGCCATTCTCCAGTCTCCATTAGCTCAGAGACTGGCTGGGAAATATGGAGAAAAAACACTCAGAGAGCCTTCCTTGCATTGAGAGGCCATCTAGATCAGGCAGAACACCACCCATTGGCTCACACATCTATAAATCATTGGCTGGCTTTTAACCTCTTTAAGAGCACACGCCTCTTTGTTTCTGTGGATGGAGAGGGTTGTATATAATTGATGCAGGCTGGTGCAATGGGGGGTAGTGGGAGCCCTTGGGAAGCCACATCCCTCCACCTCTGAGCAGGTGCGTTGTAGGGCTAGGTGTGTGCGGTCATGAAGTTGCCCCAGACAAACACCCAGAGCTACTTTCGTTTGTCCCCCCCCCTCTTCTCTTCTAATCTAAAGTCCCCCTGTGGTCCTCTCTCAAAAGCAGTTTCTCTCTCTGCCCCTCCCCTCTCTCTCTCTTTCTTATTCGCCCCTTGTGAACTTTTCCATGGTATCCTTTTGTCACATTGTGCCGGCGTCTGTGTATTTAAGACTTGTTCTGCATGTGATAGAATGAGCGTCTACTTTTGAGAAATTCCTGTGTGTGTGTGTGTGTGTGCGTGCGTACCTGTCACCTGCATCTAAGCCTGTGTGTTGTGTGTGTGTGTGTGTGTGTGTGTGTGTGGCTCGTGTAGTGGCTCCTCTGTTCATACCCGCTAATTAGAGTGACAGTTGTTAATAATAGTTTGGAAGCTAATGTGCGACAGCGTGACTCCCCTGCTCCCTCGCCGCCCCCGGGCCCTAATTATCCAGCTGACGACCCGGCCGGCCGCCGCCAACATGGAGACGACACGGTGACATCTTGTCACTCAAGACTTCGCAGGCAGCTGCTCGCAATCAGAGGCCGCGTTCTATTGTGAAGGCAGTGTGTGTCCCTCCACGGATCAAAGGTGCACCTCCGTTGTGTTATACAGCCCATCCCCCCTTCCCCATGGTACATACTGTGGCTGTTGGGGGAAGAGTAGAGTGGAGCGCAAGTGACTCCGCGCTTACAGTAAATGTGGGAGGGGCAACACTGTTGTCCAATAGCAAGTTTAATGCCCACACAAATAGAGGCTTGTCCATTAACTCTACTTCATTGTGCTGAGCAGACGTCGTGCATACAGTTGATGTGCAGTTGTACGTGATTTGGGATTCCAAATACCTTCCTTAATTTAAGCAAATGTGTTGTTTACATCTGAAAAGTCACAGTTCCTTCTTTACAGGTCCTATATTATATTTTATATAAAGTTGTATGTAAAGTATTTTGTTCTCTGTAAAACGATAGTGGAGTAATTGTGTCCTGAGCAGAGATTGACTTCACACTCCCTCTGTGTGTTGTAATCTGAGCTCCTCTGTTCTTTGCTTGCATAGCTGTGCTCTGTGCCATGTGTTCCAATTAGTGCATGTGTGTGTCACCCACGAAGCATTAGCTTTTGTCTGAAATGTTGGTGTTTCTATCAATCTAGTGGCACACAAGAGCATATGCAGATACTTTACTAGGAAGATAAATAAGAAAAGAAAATTAAGATGTTGAAATGCTGGATTATGGTGACACCACATTTTCACGACACGGGAAGACCTCAGTAGTCTCAAGTGTGTGAAGTGAGTTAATTGTCGTACTGCATATTGAAGAACTCCTGTGCTTGCTTGTTTGTACATGATCAGATTGATTTGGTTGTTCTGTTGTAAGATAGTGTGAATTTGTGCCTTTGTTCAGTGATGTCTTTTGCATGGGATATACATTTTCTGCTTGCACACTGTACACAACATTCCTGATTTTACAAGCTCTGCCTCTAATTGGTTTTGCATGTCAGTGTGAAAGCTCAAAATTGAAAATCATCTGTTGGGTAGAGAACCATCGGCCAATCACCATCTAGGTTCAGTTTGGTGCTGGTGCATAACTGATGGTTATACGTTTTTTCAGACTGCACAAACAAACCGGGCAGCTTGTAAAATCAGGATGGTTAAACCAGGCTAGTACAAGTGCATAGATAGCAATAATGTTTTAGCTAATGACAGGGGACTCATCGAAACAAGCTTCCTCCAAGATTCTCCTCCCAACACGAGACGCCCCTCCCTCCCTCCATGAGCGGAGTTGTTGCAAGTCTGCAATCCACAACATTGTCATGAAACCCCCGCTCCCTGTCCGCCAAATGCAATGCAGCGCCATGGTGACTGCAGCCGGGTAGTGCTATGGACTCCAGCACACACAGTCTTTCCCCTAACTTGTTTGGTATGCATGGAAGTCGCATGACTTCAGATCCTGAAACCAATTATTCGAATAGCCGCGCCTATTGCTGTAGCATGCAGGACGAGCGTGTTCGAGAACAAGAAGGGAGAGCATCTTATAATAAAATGTTCTTTTCTGCATGCTGCAGTGTCACTGGGCTGGAGTCAGTTGTCCTTGGGTTAGGGTTTGGAGACCTGCCATGTGTGAAATGAGTCTGTTCTAACAGGTTGGTCTGGTTTCTCTCTTCTAGTGCACTTACACGTGCACCTTGCACAACCGTGCACTTGAGAGAGTTCTTGTTGCAGTGTGTAATACACAAAGAGCCAGCCGAGTGGTGCAGTAATCATTTATTATTGACAATAATTAGCATGCGATGTCAATACGTTTCAGTGACTTCTACGTGTCATGCACATTGCAGTGGGAAATGCTTTATAAAACACAACAGAGGGATAGATTAGACGTAGTAAATAACCTCTCCAGTGGTACAAATAAAATCCAGTACTAGCATGCGGTGTGTATGGCCTGTGTTTATGTACTGGTATCCTCGTGCAGTGGGCACTCATGTGGGGAAAAAGATGCGGCGGTTGATTAATAATCTGTTAGGACGCCACTGCCATCGGTTCCTCCAGGTAAAGTCACAGAAGTCACGGGATGTTAGTGAAACCAACCATCTGAGCTGTGATATATTGGGACGAGACACCCCGTATGAAATATCATTTCTCAGCCACTCAGCTCTCAATACCTGGCGTTTAGAATTCATTGTGCATGTGTTGTCAGAGTTGCACAGGGGGATGTCCTTAGGCCACCCCATTAATCTCTATTAAACAGGGACATGTCAGACAGCGGTGTAATATGTGTACTGTATTGCTTGTGTGTGTGCGTGCGTGTGTGTGCGTCTGAAAGAGAGAGAGAGAGAGAGAGAGAGAGAGAGAGAGAGAGAGAGAGAGAGAGAGAGAGAGAGAGAGAGAGAGA
>JAODUG010086906.1:0-19126 GCA_027564795.1 Aphredoderus sayanus
CTCTCTCTCTCTCTCTCTCTCTCTCTCTCTCTCTCTCTCTCTCTCTCTCTCTCTCTCTCTCTCTCTCTCTCTCGGTGATAACTTTGCAAGAGCTTCGTTTTGGCTACTGTTCATTCAGTATCTTACAGGGCTAGGGGGCAGTACCATACGTGATTAACACAGGTGAGCATACGCCCTCATGGCAGCTTCTTCTTCGTCTGTTCATGTTGGACCAGGGGTAGACTGGATGCTACAGATACGAACTTCACCCCTTGTTATACAAAGTTGTAATACACGGCAGTGCGGCCAGTTTAGCATATGTATATATATATATATATATATATATATATTCTATAAATATCTCCGCAACAAAAGTAGAATTAGGTCATTAACAGGACGTCTATAACATTAACAGGACGTTTTAATCTCAAAATATTACATAGAGCACCTTTAATCTACTGTAGCAAAGTACACCTTGTCCCTAAAAATAGGCTACAATACTATATTTGGATGAAAAATTCAGTAGGCCTACTGAATTCCGTTTAATAGTCTACATTTTAAAACAACACCTAAATCGAAAACTTTTTCAATTCTGGTGCAGTGTTATTGCTGTGGTCACACACAAAACAAATTCATGGGACCGTTATCAACAAGAGTATTTCAAGCTTGAACTCACCTGGCACCAAGTATATCTTTTTTGGCCAGCCCAATTCCAGCTATAACTTTCACTCTTAGAACTCTGGATTCCTCCTGGAATTGTAACAAATGAAGTGTTCATTGTCAAAATGTTAAACTACTTGAAAACTACCGTAATAATAACGCTTTACACAAGATCACAGTTATTCTTCAGGAGAAAATGTAATCCCACTTTATAATAAAATATATTACAGGTTGGTATTTTATGGGAACTATTTTTATATCCCCATTTTGACACATTACACTCATGAGTTCCGTCTCTTTAACTTTTATATTCATTTACAGTAAGGTACTGGAATGAATATAAACACATGGCTGGAGGTTGTGGAAATAATAGGCCGTAACAGATTTGACAGGTACTGTCAGTTTTCAAATGTACTTTCAGTGGATTTCACCTGGAATTGTAACAAATTAAACCAACCACTTGAAACTACGGTACTGTACTGTACTGTAAAAACACTATGGTACTCTACATGACTGGGAGGACGTGAGCGAATATATTTGATGCCAATTGATAACAAGTAACACACTGTATATATACAATATACATATATATTAAATCAAATCGCCCAGTGATCAACCTTGTTAGCAAGCTATCAGCAGTTAGCTAATCAAAAAGAGCTACTACGTTATTGCTTGTAGCTCGCGTTAGCATTACGCTAGCTTAGCTAACAAACGTGAGTACATAAATTCAATACATATTTTAGCGTCACCTCGTCTGTCAGAAGTCCTCGGATTTCGGGTGAAGCCATATCCTTTCCTTTTGTGAAGCAAGTTACAATACTGTAGCAATGGGCAACAGCTGTAGATAACTACTACTAGCTGCTAGTTAAGCAACTTCTTTGAGTTCCTACTGGTATAGTATAGTACTGCAGCTGTACTAAGCAACTTTCGTTCAGTTTCCTTGTCACTATACTCATCTATCTGAGCTCCTGCCCTTCACTCATCCTATTGCTTTTTTCCTCCTCCATCTCCACCCCCTATACTCCTCCCCCACCCTGAAGACAAAGAGGGCAGTGACAAGATGACCTCATAATTTTATTTTTATTAAGTACAGTACAGTACAGTAACTCAACTGATAAACCCGCTATTTGGGCATTTCTTTGGTAAATACCGGTAGTTACCAGTAATTATACCGGTACTCGGTATAATTGCCTTTATCCAGGCTGACAGGCTGCATGTAGTTTATACCATTAAGAAAGCAATTATGAGAACAAACAATATACTTGTGTTTAATTGTTGTTTAAATGTTTGCACAAACAAAGCATGCTAAAACCAAATCCATTGAAAATGACTGAAGGTGCCAGCAATTGTCAATCAACTTTTTGTAGACTTTTTCCCCACTTTCCTTAACATTAATTTAATTACACAAGACACACAAGTCACAACATGTTTATATTTTAATGTGCCTTGAATCTGGCTGTTGGGGGAGAATGCATACAATTAAATGGTGTTAAGAAATCTCATTGTCTTAATTGTGGCAAATGTTTTTTTATTTCTCCTGTGTTGGATTTACAGACCCAACTTTCACCATCTTTTTTATTATGTACATCCAGTGCATCTGTTTGAGGAGAAATCGCCTGTAAAAGCATCTGTATATTTCTGCGTTCTCTAGAAAGAGAAAATGTTAAAAAAAATTGGAATGCTCTTGGCATTATGTTGTATTCATTAATACAGAGGTACTGAGACCGCATACTGTGACCTGTGGTCCCAGTCTGAGAGGATCCTAGAAGGGTCTCAGTGTCCTTCAGTAAAGTTTTGTTGGGAAAGTAAATGAGTGTCTCACCAATTAACATTGACATTAAGCCTGTGCTTTAAACTAATCTCAAACTCATAGGATCCTGCATGATGCCAGGTACACATAATTTCCCATCAGAAACAAAACATGTTAGAACATCAACTTTGGTCAAGAATATGGAACGTCTGCCTTTAAATATACTCTTGTACTAGTAGACATGGATTCCGATACTGTCACCCTCTATTCCCTCATTGACTAGCCTTCAGTTAGGCCAGCTCCTCTGCAGAGTTAGTTGGTGGTGACCCTTCCCTGGTGCCAGCAACATCAATGATCTTTATTATAGCTGTAATTAACAACCTATGGTTGGACAGTTCTACTATCATGCTCTGCTTACAGCAGGTGCTTATTACTGCACATACTGTAGCAGATCCTCAACAGGGAACATGCGACCACTAGGGGATCCTTAGAGCTACTGCAGGAGGTCCACCAAATTATTTGATTGCAAAACATGTAGTCTTCCAAAACTCTGTCTGAAAAATACACTTTAACATAAATACAGCCTATATTTTGCTAATATAATTAGATATAAATAGGCTATAAGAATGTCTATTTTAACCCTCCTATTGCCCTTTTAATATCTTATTATGCCACCAGATGGCGGCACCTGATTATGTTGTTCTCTTTATTGTCATTGCTGTGTGTATTTATTTATTTATTCATTATTTCTTTATGTATTTTTGTTGTTGTGCCTTTTAACCCTTGTGATGTTCTTTGGGTCAAAATGACCCAAATTAATAGCTCTTTGTGGCTGATAGAAGGCGCTAAACCTAATTCTACAGCTTACACAGACATATGATGTGCTCTGCTGGCACAACAAGCTGTGAGTCGTGTTACTGCACAGTGTTATAGTTTTTTTTTATAGAACACTTGTTAGAACACACAAATGTTTAAGCCCGTAAATTCTTTCACATACATACTACATGCAGATAATGAAAACAAAAAAAATACTTACTCAAAGATATTTACATTTAAAAGGTTTATTGCTTTAAAAAACATTAAAAACTGTATCAATCAGCACCTCTGTTTAAAAAATAATGCAGTAAGCTACAGTAGTTTTCTAAAAAGCATTGTATCACAAATTAAAGGAAAAGGGAACAGTAATTTTATCATACAGGAGGAACTATATTGATCATATTTCCTAACTTTTCAGATACACATTTAGGTGTCAAATATCACAAGCTTAAATCCAGATTCACAAATTATAAAATCCGTGTTAACATTATCATAAGACAAACAGAAAAAACACCAAAGTAGTTAAAAATAGTATTGTCTCTAACAAAACCCCTGCACTCAAAGGCAGTTTATCTACTGTACATGTGTGCATATTATTTTAAGGTTACACCACAACTTTTCAGCTAATGTTGCACAAGACAATACTGCATAATACAAAACTTGACATTCCAACATTTCTCAAGAAGGGGGGAGGGGGCAAACATGTATATTATTAAATTCTGTCTAAACAGGTTATGATTTAATCATAATTACTGTAATGTTTATAGATCACATCATGGTTTTATTTGCTTCAAACTGGAGTAAAACATGTGATAATTAGCTCATTCAAGATAATTAGCTTCTTTCCACAAAGGTAAATGACGTACAGGTGCTAATAATTCTTTCCTGTCCATTTGCTTAATGTTTTTTTAACACACTAGTATACACACTTAAAATTACAGACATTAGAATAATTATTATATTACAGTATTTTGGTGAACAGTGATTGAGTTTCAAGTCGATAACAGATCTACTGTATCCCTTTGGAACTCAAATAGATGGACAGCATCACTATTCTTAATGACTTAACTGAATGATTATATCAGCATAACTAGTCCATCTGATAAACAATCATAGCTGTCCATTAAAGTAAATTAGGATAATGTAATAAAAAAATTCTGACAGTAGCCTTTTAGAGTTTTTTCATCACTGTTTGTTCTCATTCATGGCTATTTTTTTCTAAAATAAATTAATGCAAGGACAATACACATCTGCTGTGTATATTAATTTCCTTTTTTCTTTTCACAGCAGTAATTCGACTGATGATAAACAATTATTGTCATATAAATTGCATATTGTGTGGTACTGTATTGTGTGCATCAATAGACAAACTCAACATCATGAATTACTTCTGTTTTAATGCAACGCTCTGTTTAACAGCTGAACAGCTGTTAAATGAAATAAATAAAATGCATACGCAATCATTTCAGCAAATAAACAACTTTTTATTTTATTTTAAGATGACCAGCATTTGTGTTTTATAGCATAAAAATAATGTAAATTAACCCTGACAAATCAACAAGACAGATTTAATTTTGTCAACACTATTGCATAGGAAAATACAATGCGATCAGCTGGTGATGACAAAAAAAAAAGAAGATACAAACAAAATGAACCAAATTCACACATTAACAAAATAAATCTAGATCCATTCAACCAATTAATCCCACAGTGGGATGATCTTTACTTTCCAGCCAATCAAACCCACTTGAATTTGCAGTCTCACTACAAATTTGCTGAAAAAGTGGATCATTCATCAATTCTTCTGGAGTAGTGTCTTGATACTGTCCTTGCTGCAGATTTGGGTCAAACAGAAGATTTGGGTCCAAGGTGTTCAGGTCACTTATACTGTTGGAGAGGTCCGATGTCATTCTGATTTCACCAGGGGATTCTGCACTGGGATTCATTTCTGAAGCTTGCTCTGTTAACTGATTTCCAGTTGTACAGTTGTTGTCAGTTAGGAGCTCCTTAGCACTGGTGCTAAAACCCACCAGTTGTTGTTGCTGCTGCGTCAGCAGCATATACTGTCTGTGCTGTAGATGCTGCTTTGAAATAGCTGATTGTACTAGGCTGTCCCCTGCAGAGAGAATCACTTCCTCATCCATAGCATTTTTCATGAGGTAATTTGGCTTCCGTAACTGATATGTGTTGTCGTCAGTCGTCAAAGTCTGATGGTGGGCACTGCTGTGTGTTGACTCCAGGATCTGTGTGAGGTTCATACATGTGGTATAGCTGGAAGATAGATGATTCATGCCAAGTCCCCGTACAGCATCATCATGGTCTCTGTCCATTTTACTCAGAAGCACATTGGTGATTTTGTTGTTGTTGTTGCATTGACCCTGCATGGAGAGCATTTCAGTTTGCATCATGACGTTAACCGGCACAGAACGGCTTCTCTGAGCCAGGCTGCTCACACTAAGGTTTGTCTGTCTGTTGGCAAATATGTTTAACACCTCAGGCGTCACAGGTGAGTTAAAAGGCGACACAACTGTCCTGGGGATATTAGCAGAGCCACTGTTTCCTGTAGTCCCACTTAAGTTTCGCTGACGTACAGCAGGGCTTACACTGCGACATCGAAAAGCGACCGTTGTTGCAGGAACGCTTGTAGCTCTGATATCCAGTGGAGCAGGCACAGCAAAGCCCTCTCGCTTGGACATATTAGCCATACTAGCTACCTGCTGCTGCACAGGGGAGATTGGGGTCAGTCGACCAAAATGATTGTCATGGTGCCTTCCCTGAGAATGATAGGAGATCCCAGGTATGGCAAAGGCATGGGGCTTTTGGAAGGGGTCCTCAATCTGGTCTTGGTAACTTGGGAGGATTCCAATTCCATTGTTAGAATTACTCCCACTGCTGCTGTTATAATTGTCATTCATCCATTCTAGCTTAGCTTTGTCTGGGTGGGTGGCCATTGGCCTCTGCATAGGCTTAACAGGGCTGCTAGACACAATATTGCTTTCATGGTAACCAGTAATGTTGGAGTTGATGGGAGTAAATGCAAAGGGGTTCCTGCACTCCACTGGACTGGGAGGTACAGTACTACTGCAGTTGGAGTGTGGGGTACCAACTGGGGTGTGGCAACTGCTTCCCATTGTAATGTCCACTGGTGTTGTAGGACCCATTTGGGGGCAGGGGCTCTCTCTGGTGAGGCCTTGTACTCCAGACATCATTTCTGAAGTAGGTGTTGGTGTTTGATTTTGAATGGTGGTGCTGTTGTTTGTTGTTGAGTGATAGAAAGGTGTCATAGTCTGCCTGGAGGACATTCCTTTGCACTGCATTACAGACTGCTGGCCCTGCAGTGTGTCTCTGAATTCCTGCAGGTTGTTGAGTTTCATCTGCTCCTCCATCTGCACTAGCTCCTCCACAATGCTGTCCTGGGTTACATCGTCATCATCATTGAATGGGAAATACTCTATGTCTGACTGCAAGGGCAGCTGGTTAAAGACTGACGGCTGGTCTGTCACAGGCATGGATGTGGTGACTGGGGTGAATAATGTTTGAGTATTGTCTTGTTCCAAGCACTGAGTGTAAGTTGATTGTGGAGTGAAGATGGATCTCCTAAAGTCATTAGTAGCAAAATGCTGCTGGAAATTAGGGCTATTGCATATGGCTGCTGTTTTCTGCTGGTGTTGCTGTATTAGTGCATGACTAACTGAGGTGCTAGTTTCCATAACAGTGCAAGTATTTTTCCTTTGCATTTCGCTTTGTGTTTTGGCAACAGTCTGGAAGCCGCTGGTTCGAAAAGCTAAATTAGAGAGCGTAGATACTTCAGTGGATACCGAAGAGTTAATGTTCATTGTACCATTGCCAATGGCTGGTGCACTTTCAGGTCTAATTGCAGCTCCAAGCCTGGGAAGCTGCCTCAGGTCATCAGAGTCCCCCAATGACTTCTCAGGAGTAAAAAACCTTTTGACTGGAGCAACACATGACTCCAGACTAAGGCCTGAACGCTTCCTCTGGCCTTTGTTAGACAGGAAACCTTCCTTGCATAATAATCCGTTGCCATTTTCTGCAAATGATTTTTCAGTGCAATCACTTGTATGTGAGAGAGTGCTGGTGTTCTGGGTTGTCATGTGCAAAGTGCTTTCATTATTTATGTTTTCAGTGTGGCTGTCTACTACTACCATAGTGTTAATATTTAAGGAGGGCATAGCATTACATTTAGTGAAAGACATTTCCTCGAGTCCAAAGGAACCTTTAGTCTGAGGTATAGGTACACTGGCAGCCCTTGGCACCACCCCTGCGGCCCTATTCCCCAGTGTCCTTTGAGTAAGTCTGTTAGGATTTTGGACTTGGCTATTCTCATTTATAGCTTCAACTTCTATTTCAATGTCAATGGTACTGGTGTTAGCAGCCTGCTCTGGGTTGGCTACCGGGGACAGAATGGGAATAGCAGAACCACTCCTCATCTTTGGGCTAGGCCTGATGTCTTCTGCCATCTTAAAACTGCTTACGCCAGTAGAGGCAGGCCGTAAAATGGTGTTGGAAAGTGAGGTTGTCGTAGTGCTACTATTGGGTGCAAGAGATATGGCAGTCATCTTGACAACATTGACTGAGCTAACAGGTATTACTGTTTTAACAGGGCTGTTGGTGATTAGCATGGTGGATGGTGAGTGTAAAGTGACAGCACTTGTGGCTGTGGGTTTGGGCAGTATTTGGGCATACCGCTGCCGAGCTATGCGATCGAGCCCCATAATATTTAGTGGGGTCTTGGAACACTGTCTGATAGGCTGAGCTGGTTGGGTCACCACCTGGAAGTTTATAGGAAGAACTTTGCTGTCCCCTGTTCCCACTGGACTTTGGGACATGGGCTGCATGTTCCTCTGTACATGGATAGTAAAACCAGCAATTAATTAGGCCACTTCGTCAACATTAATTACAAAAATACAAAATGCATGCAAGACAAATATTACAACTGTGGTTTCTCAATATATAATCTATTGTATAATGTGTTTTGGAATCTCACATAATTAAGCGTGCAACAACAGAAAGTAAGATGTTAAACCAGATGTGTCTTTTATAAAATTATAAATCTAAAAAAGGTTATAAAATAACAGAGTGATAACATCAAATGATAATGTAGTATAATCTGGGTCTGTCTCTTTACCGTGATTGGGCTAGGGACAGCGGCAACCACAATGCCTATGGTTGGCTGTGGTGACTGAAGGGTGGGACTCCCAGAAGGTATGCAGCCTGCTACTGGTGTCCCCTCATCTGCCCTCCTGGCCTGGCCCTCGCCAGGCAGGGGGGAATGCAGCTTTTGCTCTTGCTGTCTCCTCTGGATTTTGCGCTGGAGCTGCTGCTTTGCATCGACAGATGGCGAGGATAAGGTTGTCACCTGTGGCTGGAACGAATGGGCCTCCGCAGTAGGGACAAATGCTGATGTTGGTTTGGGAGACTTTACTCCTACAGATAGCAATAAAATGATATACAGCACAGTTATTTGAAACCCTTGTACCCGGTAACAATAAGCTATGGTTAGTCTATGGTTAAACTATGGCTATGTTAATGCCTTTAATGTTCTAATGATTATCATTATCATTAGATTATCATTTTATTTATTACTTATTTTGTGAGACTTATTTTAAGTCACCATCTCAATAAGACAAAACCGCCACAAGATGTCACCATTTCCTTCCCTATCATCAATCAGTGGACAGTACCTGTGCCGGCCATAATGGTGAGGGCTGCAACAGACTTGTTGCTAATGTAGTGGCTGTTGAGCAGGAAGCAAGCCAGGTCTTCCACCGCATCAAACTGCCGACTTAGCACCTTTTGTGCCCACTCACATACCAGGCCACAGGCTGCAAACCGGACTTCCTCCTTAACACTGGAAAGTTGTCCAGAAGACTCTAAAGCCTCACACTGGTGTAAAACGTGACAGAGATGTGGGTTAGGTACAGCAACATGTATGTCATATTCTGATACAAAAATGTCAGCATTCACAATTCAACATAATTTACAATAAAAGGGAGAAAAAATACTTACTCCATCACTGGTTTTATGTAAATCAAGATTGGGTAAAGATGGCATGTGAACAAAGGCCCTTTTTCTTAGTCCACTATAGCAATATGTAAGTTGGGTTAAGGTCAAAAACACAGAAATACCAAATTCAAGTATATACTATAGAAATGTAAATAAATAAACTAAATAAGTCTGTTGTTTTGGTTGGAATATTATAACTAAAGTTATGTGAACACAGTGTATGTAAAATATATACAATTTGTGTTTATATGTAATAGATACTGTACATACAAGGAGAGGGCCTCTGTTGTTGATTTGTACAGGTACTGTAGCTGTATTGAGTTACAGTTTCCTTAGTAACAACGTAAGCATGGCCCAGTCTTGAATCACATTTAACCCAAAAATAAGACGTGTATACAGGTAGGAATTTTAAAATGCTATTTGTAACATATGAGAAATGTTAAAATGCTCCACACCCTTACTTCTATGTAGGCTGTACCACACTACAATACACATTTATGTACAATATAGATAGGTTAAGTGTAAGATCTAGGATTTCAATTTTGAAGGTCAAGATCACAGTGATTATCCTGGGAGCCACTGTACCATGCTACTGCGCTCAAGGCAGAGGGGATTTTTTGATTTAATTTCACATCTATATATAGAGTCTTTATGAACTGCAACAGCAGATGGTCTTTGAGTCCAGAGAGAGGTCACTCTGTAACAATCCATTCCAGTCAAGGATATTTTGATTTTCCTCTCATGCCAAGTCGACGTGCCTTCATGTTTGGAAAAACAGTTTTCATCATCTTTCCGAAGTCTGCAGCACTCAGTGGATGGTAATGTAGGTTGTCACAATAGCTCCTGAAAGACAGGCAATGATTAGAAACCATCAATCCAGACCAGAAAAGACAATTTGATAAAAAGTGTATTGGATTAAAATACATTACCACACCTTTATTGAACAAAAAAAAGTGGTACAGCAAAGCAAACAAATACAATACCTATTAAAAAGGTATAGTGAGTCATTCTGGGGAATGCCTGTTGATATTTGAACTCAATCAAAACAAACACACCTCTATAATGTTAGCTTCAATTTCATTTCTCAGTGAGTATCACTGAGAACACCTGCAAATACAAAAGTTATTTGCCCGTAGATAAAACAAGCAATCCAGTTAGCAGTGAGCTTAAGTTTTGCCCAAGATGATGATATTAGCGTACGTCGTATGTTTCAGTTTCCACCAGTGCTCCGGCTGATATTAAACATAATGACTGGATGAGATAAAGGTAGGTAGTCCAATCGTATCTAAGGACATTAGATTGAAATGTATTACCACAGCCTTTATGACGCACGCCTTTGAATTGAGGTGTTCCAGACTGATTCTTGCATGAAATAAAATTGGAGCTCGCAAAATCAGGATGGTCTCATGAGGGTACTGAAATGTACTTCTGGTCAAATTCAACAAAACAAAACAAGCTGGTCAAGTAAAAAAATGATAACAGCCACTTTCAACAAGCTTTTCAGATTAGATTTGGGAGAGCACACTGCTGACTATACACTGTCAAGGTATTGACACATGAAACTTAAGCTAAACTAAGCTGAGTATCATTCAAGTTATTTCAGTCTCTACTGGCACTCTGTGGATGTACTATCAAAACCAACATGCTGGATTTTTCACATCACGGAATTAAAGAATGTTTGAAATATAAATTATGGTGCATTGTTATTGTTTCCAGCATTTTATTCTTCCCTTTTACTATACCCATATCCCAGTGGGCTAGTTGATATTTCTGTTAATTCAATAGCATTAGCTAAATTAAAATGTACTGATTTGCAAAGATAAGAATGCCTGACAAGGGTTATACAAATTATTTTATTTAAAAAATGAATGATTTAATACATGGACTCCAGATGGACTTTATTTCCTTTTTTTTTCCTGTGGCGCCAATATTTCTGGAGAGCACAGTATTTCGGTTTGCTAGTAGAGCTAAAATGGTTACATCAGAGTGCCAGAGCATTTCAATCACTGTCTCAGTCTTTCCATTCTAATGTTACAACACATGACACAGAGTGCCTACAACATCTATTTATGTTGATGGATTAGCTAAATTTATATTTTGAATAGTATAAAGTCAGATGATAAGTATCTGATAAGTAAGTAAATAAAATGACAAATATTTATAGAACACCTAATTAATAAACGGTAGTAAAGGATTGTTAAAATCATTTTCATAGTAATCTATTAAAATCCACTTTTCTAATTTAATAAGTAGTATGATATTTGTATATAATCTGTAAACATGTATTTTGTCTGATCATCAATTTTCAATAGACCAAAGGCAACTAGGTAAACACTGAGCTAAAATCACATAATACAATTATATTTAGGTGTATGTGAATGTCACAAATGCACAATGTTCAATTTGAACATAATGTATGCATTATTTTATTACTTTAGACTAGGACTAAAGAATACGATCCCAAGATCACCTTCTGTCTCATACTGTTGAATTACATGGTTTCAACTACACATTTCTCACTTGAGGGTGTGTGCAAAGCTTCTCATCTCACTATTTGATATACCTACTTGTACTCATCATAAACCTCTTGCTTGGGGAGGGATGTCTCCGGGTGTTCCTCTAAGTGATTGCGGATCCAGTTAAATGCATGCATTTGCTGTGTGCGACTTGATGACATGGAGTTCTGGTCACTGAAAACAAAAAAGTAATGCAAAACATTATCAGATGTTTTGAGATATAATCATTTGCTGTTGAGTGCTTGGCCACACAATACAATTTAAAAGTTTAAGGTTAAATATATGAAAATATAATTTACCTAGTGTGACAAAATGTATGAAAACTAAGTCAATCATCTTACCAAGTGCAAAGAAGCTTTGCTTGGTAAACAGAGGAATTAGTATAAGAAAATATCATTCAGAAAGTGAACGTCTTCATTCTAAACCCAGTCTTGCAGTATGTTGGCAAAAGGCTACCTCACATGCTTTTTAATGTGTGTAGGTTTAACCCTCCTGTTGTCCTTATCATTTCGTATTGGGCCACCAGGCGGCGCTATCTGATTGTGTTGTTCTCTTTATTGTCAGTGCTGTGTATTTTTTTCTTTATAAAATATTTCTTTATTTATTTGTTTGTGTTTTTGTGCCTTTTAACCCTCTTGTTGTCCTTGGGTTTCATACACACACCTTGTGTCAGCGGTGCATTTGCAGTCACACATCAACTAACTAATGATTAAAATGTTCAAACCACCCGAAATTACATTTAGCATGTTCTCAAATTTTTATATAGATATAGAATTTAGACTATCCAATAGTTAATACAAATTCCAACATTTCCAGTAAATAAACAAAACAAAACATTTATATCTCATGCGTTAAATGGTTATAGTAATATATTTTCTTTACCTTTTATCACTGTTACTGCTGGGACCAGTAGGCAATTTAAGGTAGAGGTAGAGTTTTTCAATGTCTGTGAACTTCTCCACATCTTGCTATTCCAATATCAAGAAAAATAAAATAACATCAGTACTTAGTTAGCTGCAAGGGCTTGCCTATGAATTATTTATTAATATTAATCATTCATATCAATATAAATTGATATAGTTTGTGTACCAGCTAAAATTGTAAAACATAATAATCATGGATATTAAAAAATAAATTAAAATAGTAGAGGTAAATAAGCACTAAATCTGCATTGTTGCAATATACTCTAGATTCAACATAAGACTCCTGAAACAAACAACGTGTGACCTCCTTTGGGTGCATTTACCCTTTACCATAAGATTACTCGAGGCAAGAAGAGAGGATAAATGCCTCCAAAAAGACATCCCTATACTGCTCATTCTGACTTGACATATCCCATATATGTTTAAAGCTGACATGTTGTTTCTTGCCCAATTGTACCGAAGAAACATATGCTCTGCATATAAGTAATCAATAAGACCACCACAGTTATTTGTATCAGTACACTGTATATGGTACCAATAATGCTAATAAATATAGAAAGCTGTATGTTGCAAGTTTTTTAGTATTTACTTGTTAGTTGCTGGGAAGTACGGAATTCAGGAAAGTTAACATTCACTGAGCATTAATGGGGAAGTGAGGTAAAAATGGCATGAAGTAGGACTGTCCTTTTTAAAAGGCTGGTCTAGATATATTTATATAATACGAATATATATATATATATATAATATTATACAAAATTAATAATATGTAATATGTAACATGGTAAAATTACCATATTGTGTTATATTATGTTATCTATTTTATTGTCAATCATATTGACAGAGGGAAACAATCAAGCAGTTGAACGCAAATTGCGTTCACATCTGTTGGCATGGATGTTGAACTTGATTTTTTTTATTTTTTATATTATACTTAACTTTCCACAATGGACTGACATGCTTTGCAACCAAACATTATAGCATCACAACTTTTCAAGGTGATGGTGAAATTGTGAGTGACTGATCTGTGTTATGTGTTTATAAAGTGCACACTGCAAGCTATTTAACCTGACTTCTAAAAACTAAGATGTATCAAACAAAATACAATATTTTCCAATGCTCTCTACAGTAACTACAGAAGTAATACCCTTGCAGGAATAGAACACTCACCAAAATAGTATCCACCTTCGATTGTACAGATTTGCTGGAAAACAAAGAGACATAATATAAATTAGCAGGAAGCTTGTGTAACTTGAGCACTGCGCCTAAACTATATTTATTTATAAAGCAGTGGTATGTTTGGTATGAGACAGCCGTTGCATCCTAGCACCAAGAACACATGTCATACGCAAAAAAGAAATTGGCACTGCATCAATGTTCTAGCACAGCATATTTAAAGCCCTCATTAGAGAGATGCTTTGTGTTCCAGTGAATTGGTGTGTGAAGAGTTATACTTTAATGTGCATTAACATAATGTAACATTTTAACATTTAACGTTTTAATGTAACTTTAACATTTGAGGTTATATCCAAATAGTTATATAACATATATTTGAATATATATTAGGCCTATATTACATGGGGAGCATCACTGAAGCAGTGTAGTCATTGCCAGCAATAAATAGTTGAGGAGTTAAGTCCCCTGCATCTATGGCAACATACTACAGGCACTGCTTGCCTGTGATCATATGCTTTCAAAATGTTGTCACTTTGCTGTTCTCTAAATTAAGAATATAAAAGGCTAATGACGAAAGGTCCACTTTTACAATTGAAAAAAATACAGTAGTCGCCTATGCATAATGCAGCGGAGGGTCATGTCCTTGATGGGTATTGGGCACTGTACCTGAAGATGTTGAAGGAAACAGGATTTTTACATTAAACAAATGAATGAAGTTTGGTCAATATGTTCTAATTGATAAGCTAACAGTCCTCCAAGAGGGCTGAAGCAAAAACTGAATGACATTTATGCAAGTTTACTAAATACAATCTAAATAAAAAATAAATATTGTTGTTTTGGAGTAATTTTGGTCATTCTTTTTCTCTTTATAAAATAGTTTCTCAGTTGTTTGGGAAAGTTGTGAGACAGCTCTCGATAGATCTAGAAGTAGATACAGTGTTGTGTCTCTTACTAGGCTATTACAGTTAATTGAAAATCATACTCCTGTCCCACCACCACACACTAGCTATCCATCCAACCTCATTGTTTGCACTAGCTGTTCTAATACCATCCATCCAACTTGTGGTCCTTGTGAATCTACACATCTGTTTTAAATAATGTTGTGACGAATGTTGTGTTTTGAAGAGGCCATATTGCCAGCAGCAATCTGTGCTGCCTGTCTATAGCCCCAGCACCACAACAACGAATGGAAAAAGGTAGGCTATTGTTTTAATTTTAACATGGAAAGGTTGTTTTGCATTACCAATCATGCACTTCACACTGTAAAGTGTAGGATAGTGACAGAAAAGAGTATAGATAACAAGTATACTCTTACACACTTACAAGTCAGACAACTGAATCTCAAGGCCAAATTCTTCATCTGTAATCTGCTAACAAATCAGGTTGTTACTGTGAGACAGAAGGTACAGTAGGTCAAACATAAGGACTGCTATTAGGTGGCTGTCAGTATCAGGATTGAGCCATGACAAAAAGAGCTGTTACTGGGGGATCATTAAGATGTTTGTAAGACAGGTATAGTCAACTAAGAATACAGTAGCAAAACCATGAATAAGAAATACAAAATTGTGTGTAGTTTATGTATTATAACTTTCCATTTATGGTCTATGGCCTTAGGTCAGTGGTGTTTCTGATCTACATCTTTATTATTTCCACTTACATATCTACAATTAAATAAAAAAAAAAAAGAACAAAAGGTTTTTAAGAATGAAATTCAGTGTTAATATTTAGCAGTCTGCTTGTAGCCTATTGGTTTGAAGCTTATTGTATTTAGGTCTAGATACTTTTATTATACATTAGGCTATATTTCACTTTATCTTGTTGTGCATGAATGGTTTTACCTATATATTTAGACTGTTTTACTTCAATTCTAGGGACTAAAACTATTTCCCTGAAGAACTTCACTATCAAACAAGCTATAAGAAACATATTTAAAAAAAATCATCCCAATATTTTGCGTTGTAAGAGCCTGCAAGTTAAGTGATAAATGTGCATCTGAGTTTGTACATTATAGCTATAATTTCTAACATAGCAGGTTTATTCAGGTGCACCAATGGTTTCTTTTCATGCCTACTTGTGAGTTGGCACCAGGTTGGTACAGCCAGCCATGCATATCCTATCAAATGTGTGAGATATCATAGGCTATATAGCCTACAATCAAATTGTAATACATTCTGCATTAGTGTGGTTTACATATTCTAAACGTAATAAAAACAAAACGCACAGATAGAATGCAATAAAAATAAATATATTCTGGTGCAAACATGGTGGAGGGGCGACAGACGCGGGGGGAGGGTGGCAGAGGGCAAAAACGTGAGGAGGGGCAGATTCCAGTCGATGGGATTTTTATATCGTAGCCTTATGTATCAAACAAACTATCTCCAACAGTGCTAGTAGGCATACCCAGTAGCCTACACCAGAAGTGGTTTTATGTGAACATTTTCTCTGTATAGTTTTTACCACCAGCGACATTTCTATAACGTGATGCCAGCATGGCAAGCAGCAGGCAATGACAGCCAGCACAAATCCATGCTGTTTACATTGCTCATGAGATCATGAGGGCGGTAGACAGCACATTTGCCAGCCACCTCAAATGTCTTCTTGCAAGCCATCTCAACCTCTATTAGTTATGTATAAAACAGCTCAAACTAGCATACTCTGATGAGTTTTAATATATCGAATCTTCACACTCCTTACCAGATGGAGTTCTTTATTCTTAGCTGTAATGTACTGGCCTCAGTGCCCTGCAGTCCAGGGACCAGAGTAGGTAAGGCAACTATTCCAAATTCCGATTTGTGGTGTTCACCAGTTTGGCATTGGTCCTCAGCCATCACTGTGTTTTAGGATGGCAGGAGAGGCAATATTTTGAAAAGTAGGGGTCAATCAACATGGACCAGACAACGCCGTATTAAAGGATTATGACAACCCATTACAATCCACTTGTTCGGCATTTTCGCTGCCAAAGATGAAACAATGCTTGCATGTTGACCAAACTCATCCATGCCTAGAAGACGATAGCAGAAAATTTTAAATCGTATCCATCCACTCTTCCTCGTACCCCTGACATTCTCGTTGAACATGTGAGTTGTAAACCAGTAGCATACTAACAGTAGACTACGGTAATGGTTGGCGAAGCAGTGCATTCATACCCAGCCCCCCCTCCCCGCAAACCCCTTGTAAGTCCTGAAACACATGTGACCGTCATTAACTTAATTATTGAATTTATGATTGAATATGTTCAATCATATTCAATTAAATAGTAAAGTAGTAGGCGATAGTCTACATATTGTACAAGTACTACCCTAATTGGCAGTTACAACAATCTTGTAATTCTAAGTTTTCGGTAAACGTACCCTAAGATTAAAAAACAAAATTGTAAGGTTAATAATACTAATTATTACTGAAAGCGGCTGGACATAGGGCAGGCGCAAGACTGAATTGTCACGTCTGGCGCAACCAGGTGACCACCAGAGGGCCACAATAACCATCATATATGTGCCTGTGAAGGACAAACCTTGCCTCTGCGTTTCGTGTGCTATTTAGGTTGCTATGCAACAACGACCGAATAACAGAAAAATGGCTGCAAGACATGTTGAAAAAAAGCTCCTGCATTGCAATTCTGAGGTGTGTAATATATATTAAATTATAGAGAGGCTATTCCTTGTACATGTTATTTTACTGTGTGCATCAACAACAAGTTTTTCTTATTTATTATGAATGGCGACAGCACTAACGTTAACAGTACTTACGAGTTAACTGATTACAGGAGTACGATACCGGTACATTAGCATTTGATGCTTACAGTACGTTACGGTACTGTACTGTAATTATTTACTGTACAGTACCGTACAGTACTGGTAGGGCACGTTACAGATTAGTACTGTTACAGTACCAGTAATTCACTGTAGTAACTGTTAGTCACGCTAGGTTACTTTTTATGTTTGTTTAAAGGCTGGTCGATTTCAAAAGCCAGAGCAGAAACCTCCAGCAAAGTTTACGGTCCCTGGTCCATCAAATAAGCCTTCAATAGACATGTTTGCTAAGGAGGAGCAGTACAAGTAAGATGACACATTCCAATTGTTATTATTTTGGTATTTGGAAACTGGGTGTATTGTACTGTACACGTTACAAGACATTTCTCTCATCACAAACACAATCAACATTGTGAGGCTTACATTGTTATTTAAAGTAGTACAGTACAAGGCTAATGTGTAGCCATGTTTGTTCTAACTAATTTAAGAGAGTATTCGAAGGTTAATTTAGGTTGTTTTAAACACCATAGGGCAGTATCTGAATCACGTATAGAAAGCACAATTACTTTCTTGCTAGCTCCTGTTTCCTTTGCAGAATTATAAATGCAGAACTGGAGGCTAAAACAGCTGACATAGTAAGACAGGCAGAACAACTTATGGTAAGTAATCAACCAATGGTTATTGTGTCAGTGATTGACACAATGACCTACACTGCACTAAATACTTGCTGTAAGGTTACATGAGGCCCCTAGAAAAGCACAACTTAAACATTTGTAGTGGGTTGAAACTTGTGTTTATTGCATTGCAGAGGGAGCAGAATGAAGTGTTGTCTAAACCAATACCCACCCACATTGTATCTGACAATGAAGATGATTCTAGGTATTAAACACTGTACATTAAGTTCAGACCATACAAAAAGGTGCAGCAGAATGAACACAATATAGCTATATTTCTTTGTTTTTAGGACAGCAATTCTCAGACAACCGGTTATGCAGAATCCTGGTCGAAAGGTATTTTTGAAAATTTGTTTTAACTGAAATGTTTGAAAATGTTATCTGCCTGGGCAAATCCTAACATACACACCTCACCAATTATATTTGCTTTTATTCAGGAAACAGCCCCAAAAGAATTTACATCAAGACCCGTCTCACAAAAACGACATTCTAGAAACAAAAGCAAAAACAAAGAAAAGTCTGCTTCTTATAATACAGTGTGAGTTGGATTATACTATTAAAATGAATGTTTACCAAAAATTCTTTTAAATGAAACCTTAGTTTGCATCTGGTTTTCTTCTGTCAGAACATCTCTTGATGACAATGAAGCAGTTCAACATTTTTCTTTGGCAAAGACCTTACACAGCTTGGAGGATAAATTGGAGGATCCTGGCTATAAAATGGTTGTTGCAGATGAAGCATCCAACATTCAAGACAACATAGGATCAGGTCAATCAAATTACAAGAATTAGAAAAGCTCCTTTCATTCAGGATAAACTCATGATTGCAAACATTTTAAAATCAAAGACCATAGAAATTACTT
>JAODUG010086917.1:0-12257 GCA_027564795.1 Aphredoderus sayanus
AATAAATAAATAAATAAATAAACACTGACAAGAAAGAGAACGACACAAACAGCCACAATCAGATTGCGCCATCTTCTGGCATTACAAGATAGAGCGTTTGAAACAGGAGGTTGACAGGAGGGTTACCGCTCCCACGGTCCTATGGGTCAAAATGACCCAGCGCACTATCTTTCTGCACCAGCAGAAGGCGCCAACCGCGGACATATGCCGTGCTGTGCTGTCTAGTGCGTCAGAGACAGCGGTAGGGTCAGGTCATTTTATTGATGCGTCTCACCCTTAGCTTGGCCCAAATGGAAGAAAACGGTTAACCGCCTACCAGTAAAGTCACCACTTTGACCGTCACCCCCTGCATGCCGTTCTCAATGCGACTCTCCTTCAGACTGCCATTCAGCCCGTGGACCGAGTCCCATGTAGCCAGCTGCAGAGACAGGGAGGAGAGAAGGGAGCGTCCATCAGTGAGGCCGGTATGGAGCCACGTTCAGTACGTTTTCCTGCACTGTAACTGAGTTATCATTTCACGTGCACTGGTGTGCAGCGGGGCATCACTACGGAGACGGAGAGCTGAGTGGAGAAGGGGGAAGGCGGAACAGAGAAGTAAAGAGAAGGAGACAGCAGCCATCAGTCATGTGGTAAACAATATGCAAACATGCTTCAGTGGACTGCACTCTTCAAGGAGGCACCCAGAGAGAGACCACAGAATAGTTACTGTACTCACGCCTGGACAAGATGAATGAAAACTAAAGATATATTAACCTCAAGGAATACAACTGTAAAACATACAAATAATAACTGTGGTGTAATTCACACAAAATGCACCCAATTAGCCGGACACAAAACACAGTGGTTTAATCAGCTGTCAATCAGAGGCCATTGGGTCCACACAGCCTCTCTGCCAGGCATTCCACAAATGACCGCAGGATAATGTTGCATTTGCATACTGCATCTTCTCAGGATTATTATCTCATGATGCTGAGAACATCTCACTAAGCCTGTGTGAATGTCCCTTATAGAAAAAATGGGATTGGCATGAAATGGCTTGTTGTCCACTATAGAGCGCATTAATAAAATGTGCATTCTTTCAACCTGCTCCTGTTCATCCATCCGTCTGCCTGTGTCTATGTATGTCAATCCCTAGCCCTGCCTGCCCGCGTGCATGCTGGGTAAATGTGTTCCACGTCAGGGTGATGAAGAGCAGCCCAGCTGCCGTGCAACTGCCGTGCACGACGAAAACAAGAGGGAGAGACTAAATAACCGCGTTCTCTCTGTGATCTCTCATCTCCGTGCTCCAATTCTAACCGGTTAGTGAACCCCTGTTTGATCCTGTAGAGAGGCGCTACGCCATGCAGATGGGAGAAACACTCAAGAATCATTGATCACGGGCTTCACGCCTGGGAAACTGGTGTGTGTTTAGGGGAGAGACGGAAATAGAATGAGGCTGATTGGCTCTGTATGGCTGCTTATGAATGTACCCAAGCTAGACCGTAAATGTGTGTTCCTGTGCGTGGGCTGACTGAACTGACTAAACACAAGCATGCCACACATTCTTGTGTTCTCCTCGATCAATCAGCATCGCTCTTGCGGGGTTGCACTCCGTTTGTGCGTGTGGTGTACATTTTACACGTGTACCGTCAATATAAGTCCTTTAACGTGACAATGTACATCAGTTTCTTTTACATGGACAGCATCATTTATGTTGGGGGAAAGCATGTGTTGAATAAAATGCCTCAGACATGCCTCACATTAATACAGCACAGCAAACAATACATGAAATCCATTATAAATGACTGGCTTTCTTTTTAAAAGGAAGCTAATCAGGCTGATCGGACAACAGCTGAACACACTGATCAGATGTGGTCTGCTTAATCCATTTAACGCTGGCACTCTCGAAAAAGTGCCCTCCATAATCTGTCAAAACATCTTAATTACTCTCATTAAAACGAACAGACCGCTATTTCATGTTGTAGTGCATTCACACTACAGGCTTAACATGATACATTAACAACAGGATCAAATACAATAACACATTGATCATGTGAATGAATGAGATGGAACAAACTGCTCTGCTAATGCCTTATATTATTGGTGGGCAGAATGAAATTGGTTTATTGAGCATTTAAGGTTTTCTAGTAATTGTGTGAAAGTGGCATCACTAATCATATATACCAGTTTATTTGCCGGAAATGTACATCTTGTTATCCATGGGTATACTGTACTTACGTTTTAAAACCCCTACTCTGTTTGAAAAACATAATATGTTATGCTTACAATAGATTAACAGGTTAAATATTGATTAGATACATTTATATATATTCTGCATACAGTACAATGAGATACCGCAGGCAATGATCTCATCACATGTGGATATGGTGACACACCATATCCACAACACATTACCTGCGGTAAATGCATGTAGTATTGCAGTGGTTTATATTCACATAAGCCTGTTAGTCTGCATTGCAGAGTGTATGGTTATCTCAAGACCAGAGAAACTAGTGCACAGCTCTACAGTGATTGAGTGAGTCTATAGTGCCCATTACGGGAATGTAAAAGGCTAAGTGAAATCTTAACTTTGTTTGACAAAGATAAAAGGTCAGATAGACCTTTCCTACAAGCAACACACACTGAGAAAATAGCTTGCCTGGAATACAGTCTAGCCAGGAAAATAGACACAGGGAAGCAATACATTTGCAAAATAAAGAGAGGATTAGAGAGAAGGCAGACAGGGAGGTTAGACAGGCTATTGAGAATAAAAAACTAAAATAACTAGTGGTGAGAGAGAGAAAGAGAGACAACAGGAGACACAGAGGAAAATAATATGAGATGCAGGACAGGCAAAGGGAGAATTGCTCCACAACATGGGCCGGGCGCCATCCTCAGAGCTGCTGTCCTCTAGATGATCTCTGGTTGCTTTCCTTCCTCCTCCACTACACCTGCAGCCCACGGTTAAACCCACAGCGCCTCCTACCAGCAGCCTACTGTATAGACGTACTCTACTGTGATACAGCGGTTGCTTCAGCTTTCATTATAGGCTGCCCTATTTGAATTATGTAAATTGCCGGTGTGGACATTTAAAAATGGAATAGTACTAATAAACCATTCAGCCATGTTAAGTATTCCACCACAGTGCATGGGTGCAGGCTGGTGTTAAGCTGTTTCTGCAGCAGTACCTACATGGGATGAAGTGCATGAGATGGAGTTGTGATCTTATTTTCAGCCACATTGCTCCATTCACATCAGTCACGAGATCTCACAAGCAAATACTTAAATGCTACGTACATTTATTAGTGCCTAAGCAAAGCATAAAACAGCTCAGCTGTTCTGCAGTCAGCAATCGTGTCTATTTTATTTTTGTTCTAAACTGTAAATTAGCGCCTTTCTTGTTTTGAGATACTGTGTAATGTTTGTGTTCAGGTCAGAAACATGAGAGGTTTTAGTATTCAAATCACTTTGCAGCTTTAGAGCTCTCAGAGACCAACTCTTTCAGCGATGAATCATTATGCAGAGTTGAGTCAATTTTGTTCATTTTCCAATAAATGTACAAAAATACATTACATTACAATCCAACTCACTGCTACAGAAATTCTGCTGAAGCTTATGCAATGTTATGTAGCAGCAATCTTCCACGCAGAAGAACACACTTTACAGACAATGAACTAGTGGCAGCAGTACAGTACCAACAGTACCATCAGTATAGAAAAAATCTATATACAGTACTGTAGTGTTGTACTGTTGTACTGTGTATAGATTTTTACCATTTCCACAGAACCTAACCATGAGTATAATATAGTGTACCTACATTGTAAAATTGTAACAAGGACAGACTACATATTGCTGTGAAAAGCCTACTCACTTCTTGACAGCTTAATAGCATGATTGTATTTGAAAAGTACCAGCAAGACATACACAAGCAAATTACTAGAGCATTTTAAATCTGCCACCCAGACACTCTCGCTTGTGTTGTCAAAATAACTTGCAGTGGCCACCAATAAAAATACAAAATCTGTATAGATATATACTTCACTCTTTCCTGAAGCAAAGCACCTTTATCAAACAACACAAGTATGCAGTGTTTTTTAGATGTATTCAGGAATTTAAACTATTTGAGTTGTAGATTTGAAGGCCTCTAATTTTAACCTGTGTATGGACATGTTTGATAGAGTTTCTATCAAAGGTTATGAAGCAGCCGATTACATTGTAAACGGCTGTTTGGTTCTGGACCAGAAATCATGTAACTGAATGGCGCACGCATGAGGTCCACAAACGGTCTTGAATGAGCTAGTGATTTTGGCCAGTTTGACCTGAAGGACATCATGAGGGATATATACACACACACACACACACAATAATAGCATAAGACATATAAGACATAATAAGACATAAATTAATAATAAGACATAAATTAATAGCATAAGACATAATAAGACATATACCATCCAATAAAAGCTGGCCCGAGATGGATACATACTGTAATCATTTAATGGATACACATGTCCATCAACACCAGAATGCTTGACAGCAGTGCCTTTTCTGTCAAATTGGTAGTTTGTGTGAATGAGTACAGTAGGCACCTAAAGAAGTGATTGGGAAACCCAAGCTAATTTTGTAATATACTGTACATTTTTTTATTTATTATGATCACCAGTATACATTCTTTTTTAATTCATATTATACAGCATGTAACAATTATACCTTTTAAAGTTAGCCCCCATCATCATCATTTTTCTTCACTATTGTTTATTAATGTAAGTGTATGATAACATCTTTCTATTTATTGGACTCTATCAACCAGTGTCTCTATTTAGGAGTCATGGGTCAGAAAAGGTTTACAAACGGTGGCATTAATCTAAACAGGCAAGGGAATACACAGCCCTGGCTGTGTTGGTGTCACGTTATTGAGTTGTAATGCGTTTCCTACATTTCTCCTGCCTTCTTTATCTCTCCCAATTCTCTGTGTAGAGGTCAGACATGACAAAGTGGCACAGCCAGATCCCCTCGCTCTAGGTGGGTGCATTGGTTCGCCCACAGCCCCACCAGTCATGTATTATTCTCATCCAGCCTGTCTCGTCCCCTCACTACCAAATGTCATCCAGAGGTTTTTTTTTCCCTTTTTACATCGCCATCATCGGAAAGGCTAAGCGGGGCATGTCTGTGTAACTCACTCCCGTCTGGACAGGTGAGCTAAATGCCATTATTTGCCACCATTTAACACCTCCACTCACTTCCCTGCCACAATAATTGTGTGTGGGTGTGTATGCGGTATACAGTAAATCAATAACACAACTAGGTTGTAGCTCTATGATAAACAAGATACGATTCTCATTGTAGATTCTTCATAGACTCACTACCCCAAGTAATTGCACACGCACACCTACAGTAAGCCCCCTCACCAGCAAACCCACCATCACAGAAAGCAGCGCTTTCCTGAGAGAGATTTCTTACTTTCCACTGCCCTGTTTTATATTCTTTCCACAGGATATTCTCTGATGCCTTTTGCTGTTGTTCTGAAACTGCTTTGATGTTTTTTAATCTACACAAAGCTACCATATCTCTGGAGCCTGTTCAAAGAAAAATACACTGAAATGAATGTCAATTAGTGTGCCTGTGTGCGCTTCTCCAAGCTTTTCATTTGTGAATGCGTTTTGTTCAGCTAAAAGAGAATATGTGTTGGAGTAGAACGATGTAAATCTGTTGGGGTTTCTGCAGACGCCTCACTGGTCGAGATGTTGCTCGGTTTTAATTATTAAATTAAAATAATACATTACTGTGTGTTTCAAATTATACATTATACTGTATGTTTCCATTCTGTTTAGAATGGAAACATAATATACGCTTCCATTCTAAAGAGAAACAGAACATAAAACAGTCTTAAATAACTGATGGGATTATTCATTAAAGCTACTGCATTTCTCACAAAAACCTGATTTGAAAGGTTTTTGTAACTAACATTGAAAAACCAATGCATCACCAGAAAATTGCATCATATTGTGTGATCTTTGCATTTGATTGTGAGTATTGGCTCACCATCTGAACACAACAAAATACCATCATGGCCTCTAGAAACAAATGGCAAAATCTATCATGTCCCAGGTATTGTTCTTAATAAATTAGCTCTGAGATTTCAAAAGGCACAAATTGTTCTAACGACTCCACATTGCCTTCAGGATTTCAAATGAGTGCCGGTTCATTTTCTTCTCCAATATTTTAATGGATTCATTTCACAAGGGCAACAATGCAGAGTCCCCATTATGGCCAAATAAGTGGGTAATTCTCCTCACTGTATAATTGCAAACCTCTAGGATTGTACTGTAGGTCCCATTTTTCCAGGCACACAGACAGCCGTGGGAGAACAGATGGAGTTAGACAGAGAGAAGGAAAGAGAAAAATCTAAAGAGGACAGAAAACAGACACACACACACACACACACACACACACACACACACACACACACACCAATAACTATATAGGCTGCATGGTCAGATTGTACAGTAGATAGATAGCTAGCTGAAGATGAAAAGTGACAGCATGTCTTAGGAAGGGGGCGGGTGTTGAGGACAGACCCATCCTGCATCACATTGAAGTGACTCACCAATGTGTCGTCTACAAATAGTGGGTGGGGGGGGATGTAATGTGTTGTGACACCGCCCAGAAGCTGACACTGGTCGAGGCAGAGCGAAGGAAATACTCCATTTTGAAGACAACAAATTACATCAACGGCCAATGAAATAAGGAGAGCGTGGACAGGTAGGTAGATGAAATAAGATGAGATTGAGGTACAACAGGCAGTCCCAGCAACCAGAGCAGAGGGGAGCGCACCATTCCGATGGAAGGACTCAACTGATATAACAGTTCAACCTCCATCAGGCCCAATCTGGGAGAGAGATTTCATCTGTGGGAAACATTTGCTTTGAGAAATAAGCCTGGGATGAGACCAGGGCGGCTACATAGGTATAGCTGGAGATTTGGATAATGGGGACAGGGTGAAATGAAACTTGTGTGTGTGTGAAAGCAGAGATGAGATGGCATAGGAGATATGACATGATGCAAACTAATAACATATTTCCTGGATGATATGAATCCTATAGAACGCCAACTGCCAAGGGAAATTAGGTAATATTACACTGAAAACAAGTAGTTTTTTTTACTTTGTTGACATGAGTATCACAATCACAAGTCAATACAGATTGGATCTATGTCTTTACAGTATAAATAACATGCTAAAACAGTTTTTATACATACTCCCACACGAGTTTGTGTACTTTTCTATGCTACATTTGAAATAGTTTTTGTTTTGTGCCAGCGACAGAACAATTATTACTCAGTTAATAGGTGTTAGTTAAGAAAACAAAGGTAGAATATCACACTAGAAGCCACCACTAGCTGCTCTATTTGCATGATACAGTTTCACAGTTTCTCTGAATTGATCAATGACCTCATAGCACTATATATTATACACACGTATGGTAACAAGAGATTACCATTACAAATGGTTAATTTAGGAATATTCTGAGTTAATACACTGTAACTAATGTCTTTTTATCCACCACAGTTTCAAGTAAAAACAACTTGAATCATCAGGGGATATAATTAATGCACACATATTTGACTGAATGTGGAGGCATATACTGTAGTTTATAATACACGCACAAGTATTTTTAAGCATCATGTTTAACAAAAGTTTTTTGCTTTTTAATCTCCCTTGCGTTGGCTAACCACACAGATTTTTTACCATTTACACCAGAGAAGGCCAGGCAAGGCACTTATTCTGAATTTAAAAGAAGTCAGTGTTTGAGCAAGTCTCAAATCAGTCTGTCTCAAGAAAACAAAATAAAAATATTCTTGAAAATGCTTTTCTGAGCTACAGATGAAAGGACACAAATGAGTTTGAAACATTGGGCCTCATTCAGGAAGCAATAACAAACGTCTGTAGATTTGTATCATATCTACAATTTGTACTTATTTTCTTTCTGGCATTCACCAATATTTTCTTATTTTTGCGCATCTTAGTGGTTCGAAAACACTCTGACCAATGAATAAAATAAAGTATGTTTTCACAGTCTACAAATTGTCCAATGCAAAGAAACAGTATGGTTTAATTAGGTATTACGTTACGTTAATAGAAATGCTATGTTTGGCTTTCCTGTTATGCCATATGATATCCAGACCAAGCCAACAAGAAATGTCCTGGCATGCATTAAACAAATGGCTAAAACATATTAGACAATGAAAGCTATTGTAATGCTGTGAGGAGGAGAGGTGGGACCCAAGTGAACAACACTTAACGCATAACTTGTAAATGACAAGGTTGTAATACAAACATACAAGGAACACAGCCAAAAGCAAGGAACAAGAGTGTACAGTAAACAATCACTGACAAGGAACAAGAGAATCACAAGGGTTTAAAGGTATGGTAAGTGATTTTAAGATGATACACTATTTGTAAAAATCACCAAATGTATCCTTGCATTCCACAAAATTACTGTTCTGTGTGAGCTGAAAAAACTGACCTGGCTCTGTTAATATGAACACAAACACAGTGGTGCAGACTTCACACAACAATACCCTAGCCTTCTCAATGTGTGGGGCAGAGCTTCTGAGAGAGCACCCTATGGAACTGAAGGGAGAGGTGTTTTTGTTTTGATTGAGTTAAAATATAAACAAGCTTTCTCCAGAATGATTTACACAGACAGAAAAGACAGACCATTGAGAAAAGACAAGGAGGAGAGGGGCAGCTGAAAATAATTAGACATGATCAACACAGGTGCAACTAATAACAACTACTGTATGAAATATGGGGCATGAACATTGACAATGAACAGAAACAGAACCCAAGGATACAGACTGGAATAGGGAAAACATGATTCTGATATACAGGAAACGTGGAACACAGGGAAAACACTGCCTAGATTCAGACTAAAAGGACAGGGAACACGAGACAAACATCTGACCCTGTGACAGCTGTAAAAACCATAACTTAAAATTAAAGAATTATTTGACTTACCCTGCTGTGCATGAACATTCATGTAGTCTGTTTAAAGTCATTCACGTGAATTGTCAAGATGATGGAGTGTCTGATGATTGGGACAGGTGAGATTTTCCCTAGATTTACTCCTCCACCAAAGATTGATATTGTGAGCTACTCAAAAGCATAATGCAGTCCTTTCTGTCTACTTCTATCTCCTATTATTTCCTATGGAATATATATTTTACTGACATTGTTGAAAACAACATTACACCATGCTGGGTCCAATTGTTTGACAGGTGTAGGAACAGTAAGCAGGGGGACATTATCAATTGTACTGAACATGCAGTATGCACTGGGCGTATTAGTTGCCTACAGAAATGACTTGCAAGTGGTGCGAGTTGACATTATTGTCATCTCAGTAGACTAATAAACAATTTGTTTAGATATCCAACCATAACTAGGGATGTTAAGCTACATCTGAAGTTTCTGTTCTTTTTCTCAAAAGTGGACCAGACCAATCGTGGTCCCTATGAATCTGGGGGGACATGCATTTCCAAGGATGGGATAGTGTGTTGCAGCCTGTACTGTTTGTTTTGTTCCCAGACCAACACTGTGTACAAACAGCAATTTTCCCCCAAAAATGTAAACAAGAGCAGAAGTAGACTACTAAAAAAGTAAAGCACAGTACAGTCTATGAACATTAAAACCAACACAGCCTGTTCAGCAAAGAATGTCTTCATTTTTTAGTCAATAAAATTGTTGACATTTGGATGAGCAGTTTGCCAGTTTATTAAACAAAGCTCTGTGCACATGTAATTAATAGAAGGTGAAAGGGAGCTCCTCCTTCAGGCGATGGCATTCAACTGCATTGTCACAACAATTCCAGGAAACAGCCCACACTGTTGAGGGTGAGCTTTAAAATATCTGATCACTTCCAAACCCGTCACCGTAATGAACAGTGACATTTAGAGGTACAGCCACAGAAAAATAACAGCCGTGCCTGAGGACCACCCCGAGCGCACGCTACATAGAGCTGTCAGATATCAGCAGATTGCATAACCTCTCCTGGGGGCCTGGAGCGTAGGAGTGTGCCTCAGCATGGGGCCATTCCCTGCCTGATACATCCAAGACCAGTCTACCCAAGAACATTTAACAAATGTGTTCATTCAAATGCATTATACAGAGAATAGATGTAAAGGGAAACAGCAAACAATGCCATAAAGAAAGACTTGACAACTTCAGCTTGTCTGCCTTTTCAACAGTTGAGAGCTTGTGTGTCTGTGTGTGTGTGTGCGCATGTGTTTGCGTGTGTGTGTGTGTGCGCGCGTATGTGTGTGTGTCTCCCGCTAGCCTATGTTCAGCTAGGGATTTGCAGGCCTGTACAGACAGCTCAAAAGCTGCTGTAAGAAATTTACAGGTCAGAATCTCTGTTACTGAAAGCAAGCAGGTTGTTTGTTCCTCGGTCAGTGGGAGGTTGCTGCATAGTAATCTGTATGCTGTTCTATATTATTCTATACACTATATCATGCTATTTTGCACTGCGCTACTCATTTCTGTATTGCATAACATTTTACTATTGTTGGACTCCATTCAACTTGCACTGTGGTGTTTTGCAACAGTCATTGACAAAAACATATACAAAAAAGAAAAAAACACACACACACACACACGAATGAATGCTCCGAGTCCGATTCTCCCTTCACAATGTTTGAAAATCAGGCAGCATGGAAAGAAGCACAAGCCAAGCCTGCAGATCTCTGAAGAGGACAGTCTAACAGTCCCTTTTAAATATCCATAACCTAAAAGTGTCCTTGTGGGACCAGCTGTGGCTGGTTTGTAGGGCCATAACAAAGAATAAAAGAACATTCAAAAAGATTTAGGTGACACACACACACACACACTATTAGGAAATGTACAACTTTTATCTAAAGCAACTCATTACATTTAACCCTGATTTCCTTAAATGTGTTGAATTATGCCACCAGAGGGGGCCATCTGATTGCATATGATTTTCTGTGTTTTAATTGTCATTGCTGTGTGTATTTATTTCTTTATTAATTATTTCTTTATGTATTTGTGTTGTGCCTTTTAACCCTGCGGTTGTCCTCGGGTTTCAAACTCACACCTGGTTGTGCCAGCAGTGCACATCATATATCTGTGTAAGCTGTAGAATTAGGTTTAGCGACTTATACCTGCCACAAAGAGCTAGTGATTTGGGTCATTTTGACCCAAAGGACATCACAACGGTTAAGTATTAAGGACTATGTATGGGTTTTACAGGATGATTTTACGAAATCCCATGCTAAAGATCGAAACTATGACCCATATGTATTTAGCTGGGAATACCCAGACCGACCAAACTACCCTTTATATTCTATGAAGCCTTTTCTAAACAGCCAATATCATTTCATCACATGGTTGAGTGCCAGTGCACTTGTGGGTACTCACCCTCTTAATGTCCTTGCCGAAGGTCTCGCTAAAGCTGGAGCCTAGAAACTCAAACTGGACATGGGAGTTGGAGCCGCTATCTTTAAAATCCATTGCCCCTGTGAGACCCGTGATGTTTCCCTTGGTACAGAGAGACAACAGGAAGAAAGGCAAAAAGGAAACAAATGGCAAAAGTAAGATTTATTAACAGACTATGCAGGAGACAGACACCATGCCATTTCATACATTGCACCATGATACATGACAAATAGTTTGTATTACTTGTGGGGATGTAAACAGCAACCAAAGACACATCACAAGAACACATCTTCAATGTTCTTCTATCAACTTAAAAGGTCACTGTCACCCTTATTGGAGAAATGATGACTGCTTGGTTCTGTGAGGAATTCGTTCCAAAGTCATCACTTAAGGCTGTCTTTCCATGAACGAGGGGATGTGAGGGATGTTTGATTGTTTCACTGAACAATAGAACAGCTTTGATGAAAATCTCAAGTGATGACAGATAGCTCAAAAGTAAATTGAATGTGGGCAACAAATGTAGGATGGTGAAACCATCAAAAATAGATGCTGTGTTCAGCTAAAGCTAGGCTGTAGGAATGTGACAAGTCTTAAAGTTTATTTTTGTGTTATTTATTGGATGATAGTTTTCTCCCAAAATGGGTAAAGTTTTGTGTACCCAGCACATGAATGTATTCATATTTAAGTAACTGTAGACTATTTTCCACATAGGGGTGTCACGGTTCGCGGCCGCGCCAGCGCTGGACAGCGCAGGGTTGTGGCTTCAGCACTGGACAGCGCCGCAAGCACAAGCACAGCTGGGGAGAGTTAACACTCACGTGCGGGAGCT
>JAODUG010086928.1:0-12255 GCA_027564795.1 Aphredoderus sayanus
GGTTTAGCGCCTTCTATCTGCCACAAGAGCTAGTGATTTGGGTCATTCTGACCCGGAGTACATTACGAGGGTTAAGGCCTGGACACCATGAGATGGGCTGGGAACCTACCGGCTGATCGGGTCCCTCGCCTCCAAGAACTCTGAAGCCAAAGCCAGACTCCTGGTTCCTTTTGATGAACACATCCAGGTCCTTGGTGTTGGGAGCTGTAAACACACAAGACAGATCCATTATGCTGTGCTAGTTAGTAAAACCATGCGGCTTATGTTTGAGGTGAGAGGTGTTACAGCAGGTCTGGCTGATCAGCAATCACACTAGGTTGCATTTACCCTCCTGTTGTCCTCCGGGTCAAACTGACCCAACGCACTACCTTCTGGTGCCAGCAGAAGGCACCAATTCTAATTCTACTGCTCACACAGACATATGATGTCTATGTAAGCCATCAAAACATGTGGGCGCTATCTGCTGGCAGAAGAAGGTAGTGCGTTAGAAACCCGAGGACAGGAGGTTTAACCCTCCCGCTGTCCTATTGGTCAGAATGACCCGGTGCACTGGCCAGTAGCGGGCGCCAACCACAACACGGACATATGACATTCCGCCGTTGGCTCCCTCTGCTGGTAGTCTGCTGAAATGCCTTAGGGAGGGTTAAGTGACATGCAGGGAGCCACCGGGGACCACAAGCTTACGTTTGCTGTCCTGTATGGCCTTGGACCTCAGGTAGAGCGTAGAGGGGTCTGGCTTGGGGGACGTGGAGCGCAGGCTGTTGGAGGGGAAGGGCAGCGGCTGCGGGGGAAGGTCGGTGTGGGTCAGGGTCTCTGTGCTGCTGCTCATCTCCTGCCTCTGCTGCTGGGCCTGGGGCGCAAAGTGGGCTGCCGGGGTCTGGTGGGAGGCGTGCTGGGACATGGCCTGGGACACAGGCACAACAACATGAGGCACGTCACATTGTATAAAGAAGGCAACAGTCCCGCCCATGTTATGCACAATGGTTAAACGTTAACTTTGATTTATTGAGGTGTATCTAGAGTCTGGCTGCGCTGCAGTTACAAGCTGAGGAACATATTAAACACTAATACAATAATTACAATCGCTGAAGTAAACAGCCCGTCTAGCTATTGTTAGCTGCCTGTGCAATGTAGCAAACATAGCACGTACACAAACTGTCTTGTGTCTGCTTTTAACACAGACTTGACACGGCAGCAGTTAACACTGTAAATGCTCACTAAATGCCTAGATACACATTTTTTGTTGCCGATTCCAATGGGATGTATAACACTCTTTTCAGAGGATCAAAGCTTACTGCGCATTTTGCCTTAACTTACCGGTTTGAGTGATTTCACAGGTGAGGTTTGTCCTGGAGAGAGAGAGAGAGAGAGAGAGAGAGAGAGAGAGAGAGAGAGAGAGAGGGGGATTGTTTAAAGACATGGGCAGTGAAAGTAAAGGACAATTTACCACCAAGCCTGCTGCCGAGGGATTGAGCTCTACTTCAGCGTTCACTCCACTGGCCTACTTCCTCGACCAAGGTGCCTGTGCACTCTCCCTCATCCCGTATGCAGTGGCACACCACACCCTTGCACTGGCGCAAGGTTAGCATAGTAATACAGTAACACATGGACATTTTTAACCCTATCAGACATGGCGCCCTGCCTCTGCCACTTGTCGTACTGTCTCGCAGCCAGTGGGTGGCAGTGCTGTATAACTCAACTTCAACACAAGGCAGGAGAAAGAGATGACGGGAGGCCCTGTGTGAACCTCAGCGCCTGTTTTGCTATTCTTTTACATCATTCCAGATACTGCTGTTAAGCGGCCCCGGTACAACACATACAGAGACATAGCAGGAGAATCATAATGAGGCACAGCCACGTACAGATAATAATCTATGGTGAAAGGAAGGCTGCTTTGCATTCCCATTGAATTCCAGTTAATTCTCCAGTATTCTCTTGAGGAGTAGAGAATCATCTGCCACCAACCCTGCACCATAAGACACAATGCTGTTGTCCTGCATGGGTGGGAAGTCTGGTGCCTTAACAAAACACTAGGAGAGGCTAGGTAAATAGACGGCCTGGTCTAATCTTGGTCTGTCAGTGACCTAGGGGCACAAACCCTGCAGCACAGCTTCTTTTAGACCTGGGCGTGTGTGAGCTCCTCCACACACACACACACACACTCCATGCACACTAATGGGTGCGTTGGCACACGAACACGGACGCACACATCCCGGGGGCCGCTCACAGCAGAGGCCGGCCGAGCACCCCGGCCGCACGGGCACTGCACGCTGTGAATCTAGGCTGCTGCACTGCAGTGGAGGCAAAATGGAACAAGCTCTTCAAAATCCCTGACAGCCTCCCTCTTTGAAGTAGAGAGAAGGGCGATGATTATACCCGCCTCGCACCACGTCGCCCGGGCTGCCAATGCTGGCTGCCACTGTCGCCGATAGCTTCAAAGAGATTAATGCGCTCATCCTAGCCTATCTGTATCTTAACTCTCCATCTCTCCTGGGGGGGGGTTCCTTTTGTGAAAACCCCCACCTCCCTATGCCCCCAAACCCCCGAATGGCTGTTCCTCTAATCAGCTGGTGAATCGGGAAAAACACCAAGTCTCCGGTTAAGGCCGTCCGGGCACGGCTCTCCGTGTGTACCAAGCATGACTTCCTCCCCGTTTGGGAAGGAGCGGGAGCAGGAAGTGGAAGGACGGTGGGGACCCGAGCGTGAAATTGCATTATTAAACATTGGGAGGCTGAGCGAGGGAAGGGGGGGGCTGGCCGTGGGCCTGAATCTACAGTGTGCCCTTCCCTCCCAGTCACATCTACCTCCAGCAGGCCGGGCCGGGCCCAGTTGCCGGGGCTGATTAAAGCCCTGTAAACTCTGCATTACAGGCTCACATCTGAGAGGCCGTTTAATTATGCTTTTGTAATTCAGACAATGCCGGCGCCTCGCTTTCTCTCACCTCATTACAGTGCGTTTTATTTGCGGGCAGCATAATGAGACTGATACAGACGTGGTGTTATTAAGACACTGTCCAGGCCAAGCCGTGAGACTTGTCTTTGTGTGCTTCATCGCTTCATAGCTTGTATTCATTTTGTTCTCAGTGATGGGAGCTAAAACACTAGCATTAGTAGTATTCATAATAGTAGTGCTGATAATATAATATAACAGTAGCGGTATAATGGTAGTAACAGTAAGTTAAGGAGCAGGCAGGGGTTAAGTGTGTTTAAAGATGACACGCCTGCCTACTAGTAATAGTAGTAGCAGCAGTAGTAATATAGTAATGTATAGTAGTAGTTGGTAATGTATACTGAGTAATATAATAGTAGCAGAAGTAGTAATCTAGTAGAATAGTATTATAGCAGCAGTAGTATAGTAAAGTAGTAGAAATAGTACAGTACTAATGTAGTATCCAGCGTTTCCGTTATCCGGTAATTGCCGGACTTTGACCGGAAAATTCTGAGGAAGTCCGGTCAAAATGTCCGGTGAAAAGAATTACCCCTAAGCAACATTGTTATTGTATTTAATAAGATATAGTTACATTTCCACTTCTAACTATAGGCTAACATGTATATCGAAACAGCCAGCAGTGTAGATTCATTTCATTTGCCCACACGCACCATAACAACAATAGTTCTAGCATGTGTTTCTGTGAGGTCAGGTTGAGTGCTAGAGACCCAGAGAGCTCAGACACGGCCAGCCAAACAGACCTACCCTATTTTATGAAACAAAGAAGGACTAATGACAATATGGACAATACATCCAGGTAGGCCTACAGTATGGACACAAACTGCTATGTTGTATACTGGACAAGACAACACACGTCGTTATATAAATAGACCTGCAGGCAGTTTTGACGGCAATAGGTCCACTTCTCAGAATAAACATAATTTTTAACAGAAATATCACAGTAGCAGTAGTAATATAACAGCAGCAGTAGTATCACAGTAGCAGTAGTAATATAACAGCAGCAGCAGCATCACAGTAGCAGTGGTAATATAACAGCAGCAGTAGTAATATAACAGCAGCAGTAGCATCACAGTAGCAGTAGTAATATAACAGCAGCAGTAGTAATATAACAGCAGCAGTGGTAATATAACAGCAGCAGCAGCATCACAGTAGCAGTAGTAATATAACAGCATTACCATAAACAGCACAGGGGCTCACCTCCTCTCAGCACCAGCACATTGACCTCGCTGCCCACCGGCAGGTCCTTGAGAATGTCCACCACCTGGGCGTGGCTGAGCGTCTGCACGTTCTGCCGGTTGATCTCCTTGATGACGTCGCCCTTCAGCAGGCCGCGGCACCACTGGGCGTCCAGGATCATCTTCACCTTCTGGCCCAGCGGGCAGTCGGCGATGGCGAAGCCGAAGCCCCCGGGGCCCTTCACCAGAGGCAGGCTCACCAGCTCGGGCTGCAGCAGGGTCGGGTCGGGGCCCTCCGGGGCGTGGGGGTGGTGGTGGTGCCGGTGCTGGTGGCGCCCCCCGTTGGCCATGGGCGGTACTGCGGCGGCGGCCGCCGGCCTGGTGAGCGTTCCGCCGTCGGGGCTGGTGTAGCGCGGGTCCTGCGGGGCGGCGGAGGGCGAGGAGGCGCCCGCCTCCCGGGAGGCCTCGTCGCTGCTCACGCTGCCGTCCTCGGGGAGCGGGTAGCCGCGGCACAGCACCATGTCCACGTACTGGTTGACGGGGATGGACTGGAACATCTGCACCACGTCGGCGTGGGTCTTGCCCAGCACGCACGCCCCGTTGATGTCCACGATCACGTCACCTGAGAAACGACACGGAGGTGTCAATCACAATCATCAATCAAATGGAAAGAGCAGCTGCTAATCTGAGAGCTGCGTGTTTCGTCAGAAGCACAAATGGGACACAAGCCAGCAATCTGATTCAAAACAGAAACAGAGTTGGACTTAACCCCACAAGGACTATCTACAGACCAAGAATAACGAAGAATCGAAAGCAAGAAATAAAAATACATACAAGTCAAGTAGATATGTTGTTGCCATTACATTTAAGCTAGGCCGAGTTGAAAATGTTAAAGTGACCTGACAATAACTCAACTTTGGTATATCATCTACTATCAAACTAACTTTAAACTTAACTAAAATTAACTTTAAACTTAACTGGCAGCAAAGTCCCACAAACAGCTGCCTACTTTTCTATTCTCTTTCAGACGATGATTTTAGACCAACGGCAGATGAACTTAGACTGTTATGAAACCCCATAAGGCGGCATTCTTGCTCATTTGGGGGCGGGAGGGGGTTGGAGAAGCAGCAGGGGGGATATAAAAGAAAACACTGTGTGCAGCACCATCAACAATAAAAAGTCCCCATTAAACGCGCCCGTTCCGTGGCTACTGCAAGTGAAACACAGACGGAGCGGCAAGTGAATCTGTTTGGCTTTCTTTTTCGTCCTTCAGCTCATACTGCTCCACCAACTACACCCAGAGAGCGGGAGAGGGGGGACGAGGGGAATCAATCATCAAATAGAAAGAGATCACTGACCCACTGTGCTAGGCTTCCGCCTTTCATCTTCCTATGAAGGAGAGGTTCATGGTCCCTGGCCTGGCTGAGATAGGCCTAGCTGTCTGGCTGCATGCCCGCACCAGAGGCTTCCTCCCGCCTACACAATCGATACCCTAGCACTGTGGACCTTCTCAAACTGTGGGTCAGGACCTCACAGCGGGTTGCAACATGCAATTAGGGGAAGGCCGGAAAATGACGTTGAAGTTATTCCCTTACAGCAATAATACTGTAAAATACTGTTCTAGACAAGTAGTCTAATCTACTGCGATTATCTTTGATCCATGAAAAACACTTGAACTTTTCAGGAACACATGCTATGGTTGTGTGTATGCAGTATCGTATATGTTTATGCTTTGACATTATTGATTAAAATAAGTGGTTCATTAGCTTGGTCAGGCCCACCATGATTTTCTCAGCTTTAGAAATCAGTCTGGAATCTCTCCATTCAAAGTTGTTTGTGATAAAGGCGGTCAATTAAATCATCAGAAGGTGATTGGACCACCTTCAACTAATCAGAACATAATTTGCAAACAGTCTCTAGCAGTCGACTAGACCCCCTTCAACCAAATGAGAACAATAACTAGATAGGGATGATTTTCCTGCACACAGTCAGGCACCAACTGAACTACCCTCCTGGATGGTGATAAGCAGGTGGTTCTCTGTTTTGGTCTCAAACGGTTTTGAGTGGAAAGTTGTGTTGTAGAAAACGGCGCGAATAACTAGGTGGAGCTTGCAAAATCAACATGGTTTTATGACACTAGTGGCTCAATGCTTTCGCAAGCACTGACCTCCCATGAACCACCACAGTTTTTAGCTAGAATAAAAAAGTGGTTTCACTCCCTCAAATGGAGGGCCACATTTTGTAGCTCATATTCTGATTCTGCATACGGCAAACTATAACAGCTTTTCTGCTAAGCATGCACAAAATAACCTAAGGTTAGGCAAGACGTTCAGGCATCTGGTTTGATTAGTAAAGCAGTCATATTAATGGAAGTACAAGTTGTGATTGCTTTGGAGACCCAATGTCCAGATCTAATTAGGAACATAAAAGTCTCTAACTCGGTGATAAATTAACACTGCGTGCCTTTAGTCATGAATCCAAAGGAAAAGCTACATGGAGTGGTTACGACCCACCGCTTGCTACCATTACCCAGCGAAATTAAAAGACATTCTTTTTGCTTTTTTTGTCAATTACCCTCCCAAAGGGTGAAAAAAAGACAATTACTCCTGTTGTAATTTGGTGTTGACTCTCAAGAGTGCTGGTAGGGCTCTTAATGCATGCACTGTTATCAATATTCCTCTAATGGTGCTCCAAAGCCACTTCCCAGAGAACCATTCACACAACCACCATGCATATGATGCTACTATTCATACAGGTGATATGGAGCTGCAGAATGTATAGAAAGCATACCAAATAAGCTACTGTATACAGTGTAGCAACTATGTGATACACAATACAGTGATACAGGGCAATGCTTTATATAAGCAGACTCATAATACTCCATCCATGAGGTGCTGGCCAGCCTTGAAGCCCACAAAGTCTCTGATATATGGCAACCATATAAATGTGAACATAGGATATAAACATTATTGATGGTATTTTTCTATTGTCAGGGGGAGGAACAGAGCCCAGCTCCTTGATGTGTCCTTGCACCAGCTCCACATTCACCGTGATTGACTTGACTTTGGCAGTGAAGCACACGTTTGCATGTTTTCCATAAATGTGTCTTTGTTTCGATGCACTGAGCACTGTTGTGGACACCGCATTCAACTCAATCCCTTTGAGGAGTTTTTACTTTTATGTAAAAATGTTCATACATTTAATGGTTTTCATTAAAATATCTATTTTGTCCCTCCTGTTGTCTTCGGGTTTCAAATGCACTACCTTCTTGCACCAGTAGATGGCCCCACCTTCTTATGTTTTGATGGCTTATATAGACATATGTCTGCAAGATGTAGACTGACAATTGACGCCTTCTGCTGGCAACAGAAAGAAGTGCGTTGCGTCAGTTTGAACCGGAGGACAGCAGGAGGGTTAATATTTAGATTCACAGTCTGTTATGAATAGCGTATGTCTCAGTGTCTTACTTATCAACACTTATAGTCCCACTAAACAACAAGACCACCCTGAATCTCCCGAACACAGATTGGTTCTGGGGAATGTCCTAGGTATGTGTGTGCACACGTGTGTGCGAGCCGTACCGGAGGACATCTTGTTGTCGTGCGCGGCAGGCCCGTCTGGGAGGACGTTCTTGACCTGGAGGAACTCGTCGGGACGGTCCCCTCCTATGATGGTGAAACCAAAGCCCTGGGGGCTCTTTCTGAGCGCAGTTCGCAGGATGGAGCCCTGCAACTGGGCTGGGTCTCGCGTGAAGCCTCTCACCCCGACACCAGCCTCCTCTGAGAGAGAGAGAGAGAGAGAGAGAGAGAGAGAGAGAGAGAGAGAGAGAGAAATTTAACGTATTAGCGTTAATGCACAATTTATTGCACTCAATAAGTAGAGTAGTGGGGTTAACCATGAACAGCAAATATGAATTTATTCATTCATAAGTTGCTCAATTAATTCTATACTGAGCATTACATCATTAGGATGTCTGATGATTTTTTATTCCATTTATATTTAAATACTCGACACTATAGCTTCCCTACTCAAGATCATTTGGTACGCAAAATCAAATTGCTGTGTAGAAGATATATTTTCATATGTAAATTTAAATATGTAAATATATGTTAAATTCCACGCAAAATACGGTTAGATCAACTAAATACTGTATAGATGTACAATAAACATTTTCACATGTAAATATACAGTAAATATGTAAATATATGTTAAATTCCACACTAAACACTGTTAGATCAACTAACAACTAAATACTGTGTAGATGTACAATAAACATTTTAAATATAACTATGTAAATACATGGTAAATTTCACCACAAACCTAATGGAAACACAATGGTCACAACAATGGATGGATGGATGGAAGTGAGATTACACACTGAATACTACAACAATTCAGAGAATACATAATACCAGAAGACATTTGGGCACATTGGAAGCATGTTTTTGAGAAACAATGGAAGTCTGAGGTTGGGTCACGCACTACAGTACTTCTGATTCATGCCGAACAATGGATTCCCCCCCCCCCCCAAAATCAGTGTGGGAACTGGGAAGGAAGGAAAGAAGCTATAGTCAATGATTTAACAAAATTAACTAATGGCTTTAGTTGAACTGATAAACTCTACCTCAGTTGTGGCGTTCACACACGCACACAGTTTCCAATGTGTGAGATATCACGAGTAATTGAAATTTACACATGCTGCCACATAAAAACGACATTACCACGGTAACAAGCTGTGTGACAGTGTGTCACGCGCACTCCCATCTTACTAGCCCTCATGCACACAAAGGGGACATGCAGTGCAGAACATGAGAAATGTGGATGTCCATTCTCACGCATCTCTTACAGCAGACTTTCTGCAGAGTCCGATAACATGGCGACACACTACTCTGCTCTTCTAGCCAGCCCCTTCCACAAAACAACCAATGTTTTTCTCTGTGCAGATAAACTGTCCAGTAAGGTGGCTGATATAGTCCATATAAACCTTTAACCCAAATGTGCTTGGCAGTGGAGGTGTAAATGTAAGATAGGACGGGGAAGGTAAAGTTTGGTCTTATGCCTAGTCAACACTTATATATGTAGTGACGTGTGTGTTTATTGGTCAGAGCGTTGTCGTAGGATTCCAGGTGTCAACTGGAAATAAATGATAAACTATCAGCAGTCAGACATAAACAGGCATGTATTGATGTGCTCATGGATTAGATGATCACAGCTAATTATAACTAACCTGACAAGCCAGCTGGCTTGTTTACACAGAACCATTTGGGGAGCCGTCCAGTGAAACTATTTTTAAAGGACAGTGAAACATGTTTTCTATTGAGAAAAGCCTTTAGTGTTGATCAATTCTAACTAGCACTACGTTAACCTCTTTAGGAACCACCATTGTTGTTTTCGAGACTCATATTCGCTGCCTGCCCACCTAAACCATGCCCGTATCTGTCAGTGTTGACACTGATTGGTGTCACACTAGGTTTACCGGACTGAAGCATGATGGATATCAGACTCTCCCGAATTATTCTCGTGGAAAAGTCAAACTGAAGCTGAAAAACGTGTTAGGTAGATTCAGGTAGATTTCAGGTACACTTGTTTGGTGTATGCCCGGGCCGTGTTTAACTACTGTAAGTCATAGAGCGGATGCTTGATCCAAATAGTGTTTGCTTAAAGATGCTGAGGCCAACTCCAGAACCCATGACCTTCCAGCTGCGAGTCAAAACACCCAAACTGCTAGACTATCCTGCCCCTCTGGGTGTTCACACCTGTCAAAAAGATCCAAGTTAAGTTTGTTGGCATGTAAAAAAACAACATATTCCGACAAGAAATAACCTTTACAATCTTTAAAGTTTACCTGTGATAAACCAGCCACGAGGTAAATCATTATATCAAAACCAGCAACCAACAGGCCTAATGCAACATAAAGAATTATGTTCGACTTAAAGCAAGTTACTTTTCCTTAGTTGCCTTTCTGTAACTTTAAAAATGACACTTTTTTCAGATGAATGCAACAAAGTTGAAGCAATGAGGCAATTTCACCAAGGTGCTTTGAAAAATATAGATTTTTCAGTGATGGGACACTTATACGTGTATTATATTTACTCAGCTTATTTTGTACTCGATGGCAATGCCTCTGGACGTGATATTCCGTCACCCCTAAAAACCTCCCAAAACTGAAAATGGAACGGCTTTCGTGACTATTATTCTTGTTATTGTATTATCTAAATCAAAAATAAATGGCAGTAAAACTGACATTTATTTGTATGACAAAAAGTTCAAAATGGAAACGTTGTCCCTCCCACTGGGGTTTGGGCATGTATGAAGACAAGAGCTGTGGAACACGCTGGGCCTCTCGAACAGTTCCCACTCGTTTAAATGAGCGGACATCAATCTCATTAGGAAGGGTAGAGACTGACACCCTCCCTTCACCACTACCACCCAAAACCCCATCCACCAGTCTGTAAGTGTCATGGGACTGTGATTTACATAATTGCACTGCAATTGGTTGATGAATGTGACTGGTTTGAAAGCAGAGGAAGAAATAAAAGGATTATGCTGAGCTTGATTAACACATGGCATTCCCCTGTTAGAGAGAACATCCATAGATCATATATGTAAATGTGTCACATCTAAGCACAGCACTGTGGGAGCAAAAATACTAAAGTGGCGTGCTCCGCCACAACACTATGTGAGAACCCTGAGTGTGTGAGTGCGTGCGTGTTTTCTCTGATAGGATTAAGCCCCATCAGCTGCAGCCATCTCTGGACGCCAGGGCATTCAATGTCACTGTTCGCACCACACAATGTCAACCGACTTGTCGCCACCGCCACTCCACATTCTCACAGCGAGTGCAACAAGGACAGAGGAAAGGCAAGTGGGGAAAAGAAAGAGACAGAGCAATGGAAGGGGGGGGGGGGATAGGGAGGTGGGGTGGCGGTTGCACTTTCAAAGCCCTGTTTACACCGTACTGATTATGCTTTGGGGCAACAAAGACACAGTCTACTTTCTCAGGGGCGATGAGGTTTGATCCAATGTCAGCCCGGATCCTCAGCGCTGTAATTACAGCTGGGCTATGCCCCTGTGCTCCGCTGTTCCCGGGGCAGCCAGGCGGACCCGCCATGTCAAAACAACGCTCTGCAGCTGCCGCACGACCCTAGCACGCAAACGCTTCGCCTTTAATTCGCATTAATATAGAGTACAGAATGGCCACACGGGAAGACACGACGCTGTGTCATCCGGGATGCACGCGATGCGATAAGGCAGACACTCCTGGCCTGAAATGCATAGCTAGCTGAAAGGCTAACGTGGTGTGTGTCTTACATGTTTCCCCAGGTGCTAAGACTAGCTCAGTGGTGGTACTGGCCCATAAGTGACAGATGACAAATTAATGATTCAACAGACATTTAATTTGAAAGCACAGCAGCAAAGTGGAAAGCGCCTATGAACAAACGGAAGAGCTCTGTCTCAGCTAGAACTGTGGAGAGGGACTGTGGGGGGAGGGGGACCAATTCACCCCCCCACCCCTTCCCCCCAGAGAAAGCCCCAAGCAGCACCCTGCCAGCACTCCTTACTTCATATCCAGTTGTCAAAATGAATTTTGACACTCAGTGAAGAGCTGTTCCATTATTCAATCTGAATAATATTGCGGCAGAGACTACAGGCTGTTTATCAGCTGCCTGTCAACGCTTAGAACAGCCTGCAGACAGACATTTCAGCGGGAGACTAGTTTAGAACAGGAGTCCGTGATTTGGATACAACATCTAATACTGTGATATGCTTTGTTACCTCCACTGAACTTCAAAACGGGAGCTCTTTTATATTGCTTTCAGCTATGAGGCATTTCATAACGGTAATAATATCCCACCGACCTAAAGCATGTGGAACAGGTCAGGTTGTTGACTGGTCAGCTATACAGTTATCTTTGCCTGTAGCGAGATAACCCACTGCTGTCAACTGTCAAAGCTGACATTTTTATTATTTACAGACCATTTAATCAAACAGGATAAAAACATTACTGACAACTTCCAGGGCAGGATCTGTTTGTCCCTCAAAATGTTGTTGTAGTGTGTTCAGTATAGTGTATTGAATAGTGGTAAACTACAGTATATGTGTTACTTTGTACATTGTATTGGCTTCTTTT